>PVKE010000923.1:26951-116851 GCA_004027555.1 Craseonycteris thonglongyai | reverse complement strand
AATTTACCTTTACCATGTTTGAAGGTCTAGCTTAGACTTCCCCTCCTCCAGACCATCATAACAGAAAGCAATACTCCTTTCTTCTGACAGCTTATAGCATTTTCACCCTGGGCAGGCCACTGAGTCATAAACTGCCTTAAGCTCATTCTAAAAATTACTAAACATGTGGCAGTTTTTCCTTTTTTTAAGATTTATTTTATTGTTTGAGAAAAGGTGAGAGAGAGAAGCGGGGAGGGCTCAGAGCAGTCTCCATAATTGAACATCATTAGTTGTGACATGGTTTTCATTCCACACAGGTGGGTGTGGGGCTGCATGGGGCAGGAAGCAAACCAGGGGCCTGCCGCATAGGGGGTGAGAACCTTTGCTGCTGAGCCATCCTGGCAGTTACCAGCTGCACTGCAGTTCAGCATATGGGGTTTGCACGGTCTGGGGCCAGGGTTTGATCCCTGGACCCCGTGGTTGCAAGGCAAGCCTTCAATTTGCTGAGCTATCCCAGTCTCTCCACATGTGGCAGTTTTATCTCTCCAGCCAAACTATAGGCACCTGGAAGGCAGGGACCAAAGTATTTGCATGCTCTGGATTCCACATAGTTTCAAACATATAGCAGGATACACAGTCATGCTCAAGAAATATTTGTTGGTAGAATAATAGAAGAAAATGACTTTGGGGGAGATACAATAAAGAGAAAAGGGCTAGAGTGGAAAAACATTTTACCTCTGATCACCTGATCAGCGAGGATGAGTGAGACTAGCAGTGAATATTTTCACACAGTAGATCCCAGGAGAATATTCCCAGTCACATACTCCAGTATGTGAAACGCAAAAAAGTAATAATTTGAACCAACATGGTTGTCACATTTACATATCATTTCCATCCACCCACATCAGCTCTCTGTAGTCTCTTCTGAGTTATTTCCCCAGTGAGACTATATTATTGTGTCCCTTACTTGTCATTTTTAGCTTTTCATTTCTTTATTCCTCTTACCCATTCAGAGTCTTTGGCCCAGATTCCCTGCAGCAGGCAAAGGGAAAAAGTATTCATAGAATGTTAAAATTAAACTTCAGACAACTGTGTTTCTCTGACCATCTGGTCCCTGCTAAAACAGCCACTTCTCAAGGCAGAAGCTCCTGACCTCACTGTTCCATCCAGTGTCCAGAAAAGGAGGAAGCTCAGTAAGTAAGGCCCAGGCTGGAAAAGCTGATAGGGACAGGCAGAGCCACCCAGAGGTAGTGGGGACACATCGTCTGGCAAGGATTTTAAGGTAAGACTGCATAATCTGGAGGGCAAGGACTGTCTTATTCATTATGCTTTCTCCAGCACCTAGTCTAGCACGAGGTGCAGTGTAGGTGGATGCATGGAAGTATGAAGTTACATAAGCAGTGTTATACCCTTTTGTGAGGGTATAAAAGCCAACTGTCAGTTGGCTATCTACTGAGTGAATCACTTCTAGAGAACATAAAGCCATTTCCTGCTTTTGGAAACTTTGCAGCTATTCTCCTGTTTGATCTCTACCGTAGGCTTCTGAAGTGCTTTGTGAGGTCCTAAGTACCGTACAGGTCTAATGTGTTATTTTTGATATCCTTCATGGATTTATCAGTTTTTTTTTTAACAAATATTTCCAGCTCTAGATTAGGTTCCTAAGTAGGCTGACCAGACGTACCATTTGAAATAGGTCCCATTTCAAATCTCGCTGAGCGAAATTCCAGGTGTCAGTAGGCTGACCGCACGTCCTGTTTAAAACGGGACAGCACCATTGTTTTCTGTCCCATTTAAAACAGTATGTCTGGGCGGCCTGTTACTGAGGTATCCCACGTCCCTGGTGGTGATTTTGAAACATGTTTGCAAATTCTCTGACGTGTCTCCTTCTGAGAGCCGGGAGCTTAATTCCCCTCCCCCAAGCACAGGCTGGCCTCTGTGACTCAGTCCTAACAAGTGGAATGTGGAAGACATGACGGTGTGCGGCTTCTGAAGCGTGGCCATTGCATTCATTTTCTAGAGCTGCTACAACAAAATACCACACCCTGGGTGACTTAAACAACAGAAATTCACTGTCTCCTTTCTGGAGGCTAGAAGTCTGAGGTCAAGGTGTGGGCTGTGGGAGAGGTCCACTGGCGAATCTGTTCCTCGCCCCTTGCCCACCTTGTGGTGGTTTGCTAGCAAACTTTTGGTGTTCACCCAGGTCACTGCCACAGTGAAAGCAGGTCTTCCAGCCCCGTTGAGCCTGGAGATGAGGGCAGCTCTTACTGACATCTCCCCCTGCTCAGCCTTATTGAGGTATAATTGGCAGCTGAAAATTGTATATGGTTAAGGTATACAGCTTGACGATTTGGTGTACTTCTACACTGGGAAATAATCACCACAATCAAGCTAATTAACAGCATCATCACCTCACATAGTTATTATCTATAAGTCCTTTTTCGTGTGTGTGGTGAAGACACTTAAGAATTATCCTCTCAGCAAATTTCCAATAGACTAACGGTGTCCAACCTTTTCTTCCCTGGGCCATATTGGAAGAATTGTCTTGGGCCACACATAAAGTACACTAACCCTAATGATGGCTGATGAGCTAAAAAAAAAGTTGAAAAAAAAAAAATCTCATAATGTTTTCAGAATCTGTGTCGGGCCTCATTCGAAGTCATCCTGGGCTGTAGGTAGGACATGCCTGAAGTGTACAATGCAGCATCGTTAACTATATAGTCAGTGTTGTACACTATGTCTGAGTTCTTACTCATCTTGCATAACTGAGACTTTGTACCCCTTGACTAACATCTCGTTTCCCCCTCCCTCAGCCTCCACTAACCACCAATCAACTCTACTCTAGGAGGCTGACTTTTTTAGATTCTACACTTAAGTGAAACCATGTAGTGTTTGTCCTCTGTCTTGCTTATTTCCCGGAGCAAACTGTCCTCCAGGTTCATCTGTGGTGTTGCAAATAGCAGAATTCTCCCTTTTAAAATGGCTGAATAACATTCCATATCATATATATGTATGTATATCCCATTTTTAAAAGTCCATTCACCTGCCGACAGCATTTAGGTCGTTTCCATATGGTGGTCATTGCCAGTAAGGTTATTGCTGCACTGAACACGGGAGTACAGATGTCTCTTTGCGATCTTGATTTCATTTCTTTTGGGTAGATACCCAGAGATGGGGTTGCTGGATCAGGAGGTAGTTCTATTTTTAAGTTTTGGAGGCACCTCCATGCTGCTTGCCATCTTGACTGTACCAGTTTACATTCCCACCCACAGCGTGCAGGGTTCTGGCTGCCGCCCCGCCTGTGACCTCATGGGAGACGCGGGGCAGACGCGCACAGACACACACAGCGCAGCCGCTCTGGAATGCCTGGCCTGCAGAAATTGTGAGATAATGAATGTTTGTTGTTTTAAGTTGCTAGCCTTTGGGGTAATTTTTATGCAGCAACAGATAACAAAAACAGACCCCACAGGAAGGGAGAAGAAGGCAGCAACAGGAAGGCAGGAAGGTAGACAGACTGTCTGTCTTTGGCCACTCTGTGTACTGGCTGTCTCCAGAACTTCATCCAGATAGAGAAACGCGGTTCCCCCATGGCTCCTGAGTTCACACGTCACAGTGCCAATGACACCAAAACCCCAATTCCAAATTTCTGAGGGGTCCCACTGGGGTCAGCTGTGATAGGCTTAGGGACAAATCCGTGTGTTGTGGGGCTTGAGAATGGTATCTATTCAGGGGAAGCTCATTAAGAAGAACACAAGATGACCTACAAAAAAAAAAAAATGATGATGACTTGGAATGAATGAGAAAATATTTAAATCAACAAATTAGAAATGGTCTAAAGCTGACCAATATCAAAACATTACACATCTTTTAAAAATTGCATGCTATGTGTCTTAGTGAATGCTGATGGTTGACAGAGGCTTCCAGAGGCCATCTCTGGCTCCGTACATTTCACACCCTCCTGCATCTGAGTGCTGTCAGTCACACGAGTGCTGTGACCTGAATTCTGGCTCTGCCCTTTCATGACTGATGCTGGATGCGTCCGTACAATGGGTGAGAGCAGTGTTCCGCTTATCTAATTACAAACATTTCCCAAATCATATGAGTATGTGTAGTGAACTCAAGCATCGTGTGTTCCTCCCTCAGCTACCCCTTAGCTGGACCTCACATGTGCTGCAGGATAGAAAGGGCGATGAAGGGGAAATCGAGGTGGAAAGGTACCATGGTTTCCACCAAATATCTTCTTTTTAAAATTTTACAAAACACACGTGACCCCCTGAACTCACAGCTATGGCCTTCCCAGAGCCTTGGAATGGTCTGGCAGGTACGGACTCTGAGCTTTCGTTTGTCACCTTCATGGGAAATGTGCCTGTGGGCAGGATATTGTATGACAAAATAGTTGCTGGGGACTCAACGGGGTGGATGCGGTGGGTGTTCCATGAAGAAATGAACAATAAAATGCTATGGTGACAGATAATGACAGCGTACTGTAAGAAGAGGTTTGTGAGGACTAAGAGAGATAAACGTGGAAGTAGAGGATTGACTCAAGTGTCCAGGGTAGAAGTCAGGGAACACTCGCTGTGGAAAATGGCATCTTGGGTGAATTATGTCGGTTGAATGGGAGTGAGGCGGGGGAAGAATGTAAATGGCTGACTCGGGGAAATAGCAAATATCTTGATGACATTGGAGTGAAGGGTGTGAGGAGGGGCTTGCAGAGAAGCCGCCCCAGAAATCACCTTGGGTCTGAGCATGAGGGTCCTGGCATGGGCTCTGAATTCTACCCTGAAGGACACAGGGACACAGCGAAGGGTCTGGAGCCAGGATCTTAGATGATCAGATTTACATTAGTACATCAGCCCCACACTTGCGGTCAGTATGGGATAATTAGTGGTGTTAAAAGAAAATTCTCCACAATTTCATAATCCGGTAGACCTATGTTCAGCGATTTATGAATAGGGCAGCCTCCATTCTAGCGGATGGAAAGGAGCTCTGAAGAGTTGTTCAAGTAAGATTTTTAGAGACCAACATGAGCAGGAACCAGGAGGGAATACTGCACATTTGCCTAGTGGTTAAACAGCTGGGTCACTTTCCTCATGTGAAGAAAAGGGACATCTTCGAGCCGGGTCATGTCACCTGTACTGAACAGGTAAGTGCGGTTTGGCTGGCCCGGGCTTTCCTTTTCTGGGAGAGCCGAGCACAGAAACTTCCTTAAGTGTCGGTTTGCTGACATGGGGCTTATCAGCATGAGCTACTCCATTTTGGGCCTAACCTGGTTCCTTTAACAGCACAAACTGGAACTCCCTCCCACCTCAAACATAGGAATGCAGGAAAAATTATTAACAAGTTGTCATCACTATATTGTACACCTGAAACTAATATCATATTGTATGTTGACTGTAATTGAGAACTAGAAAGATCCTAATTTGAAAGGTGATTGAGCTCAAATCTAAGGGAAGGGAATCCCCAAGAGCCAGAACTGAAGAGGCTCCTAAAAGCCGGAAAAGTGGGACCTAAGCAGTCGCCCCCAAGAGGAAAGTGACAGGATCGGAGACTTTGCAGCTGGGGCCTGGGGTTTTCTTGGCCACACAGGGAGGGGATCCTTTGGGTCTAGCACAGGCGGAACGCAGGGACTGACTTAGGAGTCACAGCTCTGGCCATCCACCCTGGCCTCTGTGGATAAAAGGTCAGGACACTGGAAAATGCCGATAAGGAGTCATTTCTTCCTGAGCTTCTCCGAGGGCCCTTTCCGGCCGGGGGCCTGGGCTGTGTTTGCCACCAACAAATGCAGGTCCTCCTATCTGCCAGGTCTCACATCCTAGAGGCATAAAGATTATTTTATTTTTAAACTGCCGAATGATTGTCTGGGGACATACCCAATGGGAAAAAATTTGGAAAAGCTTGGAATTTCTTTTCCTGCTCTGGTCCCAGCTTCAGGATTTTAAGAAACCTGTCCCCATCCAAGCCCCGGCAGGATTTTTGTTGGAGGCAGGATGAGTTGATTTAAGGATGCACTTCCTGGCAGGAAGAAGTGAGGGCCTTCATTGGGAATTTGTCCCCAAGGCGTGGTATCTGCCTACCCACAAGCAGAGCAGGGTGAAAGGTTAGTGTTGACAATGGCATGCAAGGCAGGGTCCACAGGGCCTCATGAATTGTTAGACAGTGAGCACACAGCTCCTGGGGCAAGAGCAGGGTGTGTAAGGCTGGGTGGAAGGACCTGATTCCTGGGAGAGGCTAAGTATAGGGTGGGGTTAGGCTGATTTACTCCCTGAGGCTTTATAGCTGTTTTCCTGACCAGGTGAGTACAGTGGAATGGCTGAGTTCTTAAAGGACCAGAGCTGCCAGCTGCAGTCTGATGGGTGTGTCTGCCTAAGAGGACAGGACAGGGGTCACTGGAAATGGGTAACTTGTTCTTGTTACACATATCTTCTCAGCGCTGAGGTCTTGGACTCAGGAGGCTCGTTGGTGCTGGAAGAAGGGCAGGGTGAACCGCCCTCTGTGAGAAAACCATAGTCCTGCCCTGTCCAGCATGGCAATTCCTGGCCACATGCGGCTGCTGAGCTCTTGAAGTGTGCCTGGTCCCAAGTGAGCCATGTTGTGAGTGGAAGATACACTTCAGAGGCCAAAGACTTAGTAGGAAAAAAGGAATGTGAAATGTTAAAGACCCAGTATGAAAAAAGGAATGGAAAAGGACTCCTGGCTAGTACTGATGGAAGAAACATCCAAACCTGTAGAGAATTTTAACGCGTTTATTCTATTTTTAAAGATTTATTTTATTGTTTGATGGAGACAGAGAAACAGAGAGAAAGGGGAGGATTGAGAGCAGTCTCCATAGCCGTAGGTCATCAGTTGTCAACATAGTTTCAGTCCACACAGGTGGATGTGGGGCCGTGCAGGGTGGGAACTGAACCCCGGGCCTCCCACATGGGAAGCATGCCCTGGCAGGAACCAAACTGGGGGCCTCCCATGTGGGAAGCACACCCCAGTTCAGCATATGGGTCCGCACGGCCTGGGGCTGGGACTCAATTCCTGGACCCTGTGACTGCAAAGCAAGCGCTTAACTCGCTGAGCCATTGACTTCCCCTGCAGGGGCCTCATTAACTATCAAACAGCAGTTTGGGGCCGACTACACACTTGAGGTCCAAATAAAAAAGAATAAAAACATAGATGTCGTTCTAAATTATTTATTTAATATTATTTTATTCAGATAAAAAGGTCTCCACGGGCCAGATGAGAGGGCCTCGCAGGCCGGATGCAGTCTGCAGGCCGTAGTTTGGAGACCCCATGAATCTGAGCCGAACTGACTACGCTTGCTAGGAAGCAAAATCTCAACGGATTAAGGAAATGTTTTGGAGAATGGCAGATTTGCAGCTTATTTTAGGCATTAGAACCAAAGGAGAAGACTTAAGGAGGGGCACATGAAATCTATTGGTGGTAGATCCGTGAGAATGGGAGAAAGCAAAGTGGGGAAACCTCTGGGATTGGTTAAAAAATGGAACAGACACATACTTCTTTTACACTGGAGAGTATAGGATAGTTCATGATTACCACTTACAGCCCGTGGTGGTGGTGGGGAGGACCAGATAACAATGAGGAATCCTTCAGTCTCCTGCTGGGGTACAAGGGGTTGTGCCCTGAGGCAGTCTGGAAAAAGGGATGACTCAGACACTCCAAGAGTGTGTTATCTTACATGCAAAAAGGTTGACCTTTGTCAAGGAAGCCCAGGATGTGACAACCCGACCTGCCAGGATGGGCTGTTAGGATTGTTTAGGTTTAGACCATCCTACGTGGTTACTTTCGGTCTCTGAGTTTCTAGGACAAGCCATGCTGACCTCCCCTGAGCTTGTCAGGCTTAACATGCGGCTCCTTTTCCATCCACATAAATATTGACTTCATGTTGCAGTGACTATGTTTCTGATATATGGGGTTCAATAGAACATATTATTGAAATGAATTTTACCCGTTTCTTTGCATAAAAAGTGTAACTACCAGAAAATTCAAGCCACATATGCAGCCTGTCCTTGCGGCGTGCATTCGCTTTTCCTTGGGCAGCGCCGTCTCAGCCCATGAGGACTGTTGGTTACCGTAGGCCCAGGACTCCTGGTCCCTTCCTGGTTCTTCCTTCTCTAATCTCTGGGAACTGGACTACTTCTCCAAGATGATGACTTCTTCTCACTCCACTGTCCTGAAAGCATCAAGTCAAGCCCTGGTGTGGTTAGGGCCTGCGGGGGTAATGTTCAGGAGCTGCTCTGAAGAGGGCGGGCAGGAGAGACCCGGAAGCCTGGGACCCCACCCCTGTTCAGCTGGAGGAAGAGGTGGAGGGCTGGCAGGCTCTCCAAGACCTGTGGTCTCCACCAGCTGACTCCTTCCCACCTGCAAGGGGCTCGGGAATGTCTGGAGACATCTTTGGTTGTCACACTGGATCTGGGGCCCATGCTCCTGGCATCTTACGTAAGGCCAGGGATGTGGCTAAACTTTCTTTTAGAAAACAATTTTTTAAAAGATTTATTTTATTGTTTGTGAGGTGACAGAGACAGAGAGAAGGGAAGAGGGGGCCAGCGCAGTCTCCATAGCTGTACATCATTAGTTTTTCTGACCGTTTCATTTCACACATGTGGATGTGGGGCCGCGTGGGGCAGAAGTGAGCTGGGGTCCTCCCGCATGAGAGGTGAGAACTTTCACTGCCATCCTGGTGGCTACCAGTTGCGCCGAAGTTCAGCATGTGGGTTTGCATGGACGGGGGCTGGGATTCAATCCCTGGACCTCACGGTTGCAAGGCAAACACTCAACTTGTTGAGCTATCCTGGCATCCCCTGCTAAATGTTCTATAATGTCCAGGACAGCTCCCCACAACAAAGAATTATGCAGCCCCCAATGCTAGTAGTGTCAAGGTTGAGAGACCCTGGCCTGGGCCTAGGAAAGGCCTTGCATATCCTTGAACAGGAGTCAGGAGGGAGGCTGTGGGTGCTGAGGGAGGAGCCTGCTCTATCTTCTATTCTGTGGCTTTCTTGATCCTCAGTGACTCAGGGTCCTGCCCCTGCACTTCTGGGCCTGCCTGAACTCCTGCCGATGGAGCGAGAAGGAGTTCTCCTTCTAGGAGTGACTCACAGGCCCCAGGCCCCACGTGGGCGCCTGTCCTTGCTGGGAGAGAGGTCTAGAGAGGGGCTGGTCCAGAGGGGACCTTATCTTGCCTATCTATATCCCCTGCCCTTGCCCTTCCCCCACAGGGTTCCCACTCCCAGCACACTGGCCCTGCCCTGCAGCTCACCAGAAACAACTGGTCAGAACTCACTACTAAAATTGTTGGGCAGGGGAAGCCGGGATGGCTCAGTGGGTTGGGCGCTCACTTTGCAGCGCCGGGGACCGGGGATCGAATCCCGGCCTCGGCCCGTGCGGACCCATATGCTGAACTGGGAGCTCCCCCAGTTCAGTTCTCTCTCTGTCTCTGTCTCTGTCTCTGTCTCTGTCTCTCTCTCTCTCTCTCTCTCTCGCTGTCAAAAATAAATAAATAAATAAAAATATATTAAAAAAGAAATTATAAAATTGTTGGGCATATGTCAGCCCCTGGGGAGAAAGCTGGTGGGAGCTGATAAGGTTTTCTCAGAGGAACTGGAAAGTGTGAACCCACCTGGACTGGATTCCTTGCAGAAACTTGGGCCTCCAGGGTTTGCCATTGGGGAACTGGGCTGTTGGTGTTTGGACATGTCTGTTCAGGAACGTCCCAATCAGATTTCACTGAGTCCTCATTCTGAACCCCAGCTCTGGAGTGCACAACCCCTGCCTTCAGGGCATTTAGAGTTCTTTCTGGAGGAGTTGGAGTATTTCCCAGAAGAGGCTACATTTAGGCTGGGACTGGAATGATAGCAAGGAGTGTTTCAGGCTGACAAAGGGAGGAAGGAAGACACATTCCAGGCTCTGGGGCAGACGTGAGCCAAGGAAGAGCTCTGTGAAAATATGTGACCCACAGGCCACTGCACGGCGTTCTCTCGAAAGTGAGCTTGGGACCAGCTGGCAGATAATAACTAAGGAGCTGAGAATTTTCCCTGTGGACCAAAGGCTGCAAACTCAAATGCCCACAAAGGCCATTCAAATACCTTAAATGAGGGAAAAGGGTAGGTTTTATTCTTTCTATTATACATGGACACACTTTTTTTGGGGAGCTCATATGACATCTATAGGGATAGTCTTCACATCCAAAAAATAAGTATGATCTTTATTTATACAAAGGATACTGGTTGAGCATCTTCTATGTACCAGGTGCTGTTCCAGGCACTGGTTCTTTGTGTTGGATCATGTAGACCTGTAGGTCCATGTTTGTTTGTTATTTCTTTCTCAACTTTTGCTAGAGATGTGAATCTAATAAAATTTCTCTACTGTTAAGAAAGGCTCAGGGCATGCTAACACGCGACGGATACCCTAAAAAGAGTGGTGGGTAGAATTCGAGTTGGGGTAGAATTGGAGAATGTATGTCCCATCTAAAAGGATATTTTCAATCCAGCCATAGAGGGAGGAGTATGCTGAGAATTATTAGACTGGTGGAGCGATCACTTTATTTTTTCCCCCCAGAGAAGCTGGGACTATGGAGTTGAAAAATGTAATCTCATCAAACTTAGAAGACGAGGAGTCTATGAAGGAGAAGTACGTGGGCATGTGAACTTGTGGGTCTGTGTGGATCAGGGTGGCCATTTCCCGGTTGCCCGGGAGGGTGACTTAATAAATGAGCAGGAAGAGTGCAAGGAGGGTGCCCTTGACCCCTTCCTGCTCTGTGAGCTGCAGCAGGAGGAACTGGGTGGTGCCTGGAGTCAATTCTTCACTGTGGTGCCGGTGCCGAGTCCCAGCAGAGAGACCACTTGGGGCTGTTTCTCTCCCCCTTTCACTGATTGCCTCTGGCAAGCTTTCTCAAGAGAACTTCTCAGGTAGTCTTGAACAAAGATCGCAGATTCCTAACTGCTAGGACGGCTCCTGTCTTCAGGCTTCTTCCACCCTGACCCCTCCAGTTTAGACACGTGCCAATGGGAATTTGTGACCCGGAACTATAGGTTTGTTGTTAAGGGAGGCTGGAGAGATCTTGGGGAGGGTTGTCTAGGAGCCCCTGGGGAGCAGGAATTGTCTACAAAATGTCAGGACAGACCCTCTTAATTTACAGGGTCCATCCCCTGGGGGCCTCTTTTTGTTTTCTTCTCACTTTATTGAGACTCATAAGGCTCTCAAGGCCAAGTTGTATACAGGCACATGTGTCAATATAATCTGAAAGTGCTAATACTTTGAAGGTCTAGATGTGGCTTCCCAATTGTTATTTACTTTAATCAAAGTAGCAGTGGGAAACATGATATATGTATCTGTGTATGTGTGTGTGTATGTGTGTGTGTGTGTATTATATTAATATAATACCATAATTGCTTTATTCACTTAATAATATTGAAAATACATCTCCCCACCTCTAAACAACATAATTCTTCCCCTGATAGCTTGTTTTTGTAAAAATAACACAAGCTGGTTGTGACAAATTTAAGCAACACAGAATCGAACCAAGCAGAAAGGAAACTGTCATGTGAAATCCCACCACCACAGAAAATGGAAATTGGAGAGTGTTCTTGCTATAAATCTCTCAGTGCCCTCACGCACAGAATCCTATTATACAAGCTCTTCCGTCATTTGCTTTCTCTCTCAGTGAGATGCCGTAGACATTTCTCCTATTGAGCAGTAATCATATTTAATGGCTGTGCATTGTTTATGTTGTGTATGTGTACCATCATTTACTTAACTGGTCCCCCTTGGTTGACACTAAGGTATTTCCAACTTCTCACTGTTATAAACAGCTCTGTGACAGACACCCCCAGGTATGAGAACGGGCAGGAGAGAAACTTTTTTTCAGCCAGGAAGGAAGAAGTTAGCTCTCCCCCTGGGGAGCCAGGCACCTTGGGTTCCACAACCCCAGGGGAAATCACCACACAAAGCCAAGGGCCTTGTTAGGCAAATGACTTATTGGGGGAAAAGAAATTCAGTCCCTAGATCGGGGAGAGAGTCTTAGTAGATGAGACAGTGGATTACCCATGGTTCCTGTAAGGGAAAGGGGGTTTATTCACCGGGCAGAGATCTGCAAGACTCTCACTTGAGAAGGAAGAGAGTGCTGAGTCCTCAGACAGGCATAGAACAAGGGTACCAGTTTAAGACCTCCTCCACTGTGTTCCGACCCTGCATGAGTGGTCTCTGATTTCTTGTGTCTCCCTCTTGCCCATTCCTCTTAGCCACCCCCGTTTCCTTGTCTGATTTGACTCTCAAGTATCTGCTCAAATGTCAGCTTATTTGAGAGAACTTTTCTGATCTTATTTAAATAACAATACCCAACTCCTACCCTCTCTCTCTTTTATAGCACTCATTACCATCTGCGATGACATAAGCTTAGTTATTTTTTCTGGTCTGCCTTCTCCCCAAGAATGTAAGCTCCACAAGGGCTAGAATTGTCTGTTTTTCCATGGGTGTGTTCCCAGGGCCTAGAGGACACTGGCACAGAATACCTAAATGCTCAATAATTGTGAGAAATATTAATAAATATATAGAGAGAGCAAGCAAGCAAACAAAAAGAAAATCTCATAACCCAATGTCTAATATAGCCCTGTGTGTATATATATGCTTGTGCATGAACAATATATTCTAAAGGTCTGTAAGGATACATGCTGAGATGATAACAATGATTATCTCAGGGCAGGAAAACAGTGGTAGGACTTTCATTGTATGCCAAAGTCTGGTCTTAATCCAGATGAATTTCTGAAATGGAGGCTGTCAAATCTGAATAGAAACAAAGATTTGGGGATGGAAGCAAAAATGTGTTCAATTATGTATACTTATGTTTGTGTCTTATGTACATGTATATATGTTTATGTATACTTATATGTAAGTGAAATAAATGACAGTAATGATATAAGGGGGAAAAAAGATTTGGGGATGCAGACTCTGAGGGAAAAGGTAAATCTGCAAATGTCTTTTGTACATTTCCTGAAGGTTCGAATCAGTAGTTGAAATGATAGTAAGTATCGCATTATCCATGGGGGAAAAGCTACAGGTGAGCTATGTCAATTCAGCAAGAAAAAGCAAAGGCCTAGAGATAATAAATTCAGGAATTTCTGAATTGGATGCCTTGGAGATCATCAACTGTAAATTTGGGTAAGTGAATTCTTCCGTTTTCAGATTGAAGGTGAAATTCTTTTCTTTCCTCTTTTTTTTTTTTTTTTAAGATTTTATTTTTATTGTTTTTTGACAGAGAGAAGGGGAGGGCCCAGAGCAGTCTCCATAGTTGACAGCATTAGTTTTCCATATAGTTTCACTCCACATGTGGGCACAGGGCTATGCAGGGCAAGAACTGGGCCAGGAGCCTCCTGCACAGGCCCCAGCAAGAACCGAACTGGGGGCACACCCCAGTTCAGCACATGGGTCCACATGGGCCGGGCCCGGGATTTGATCTTCGGGCTCTGGGGTTGCAGAGCGAGCGCTTAACCCACGGAGCCAGCCCCGCTTCCATGAAGGTGACATTATTCAGTGAAGTGGATTGGCCTGGGGAAGCAACGACAGTGAAATGGTTAATGGAAAAATACAAGATCCAGGGATAACAGGCACAGGTTGTTTTAGACAAACAATTGGATTGTTTAACTGGGAGAATGGGGCATATTGTACAAAGTCTGGAGAAATTTTCAATGGGGATGTGGGTCCCCGACTAGTCCTGGTCTTCAAGTTTGGTAATTTGTACAAAGGGTTCATTTATGTTTGAATGGATTGTTGTCTTCCTTTGGTATCTGCTAGCCAACCGGGATTAATTTGTTTCTAAAACAGTACAAGGTTTTTTCGGTTTCACCTGGGAGAGTGAATGGGTCTCTGTCTTTCAAGGTTGCACATTTTTCTGCATTTTGGATGAGGCAGAGATAAGAACTCCAGGGCCACAGAGTACAATGGGCTATTCTTGGACCTCAGATGTGACTGGGCAGCAGGAGTAGGCTCCGTGCTTAACCCTAGGTCCACCTTGAAACAGGAACGTTGTTAGCATTTTTCAGAAAACGAATCCAATGCAACAAAGGATTAATAAATAATGACAGTTTTACTGACAATGTCCTGGGGAGACTGAAAAATTCTGTGCATCCCAGAGAGATAGTTTTGATCTATGACAAAACCTAATAAAAATTTCCATGAGTCACAAGGAGAAAGGTTTCGCCTCCCTTTCATCCCTTCATCTCTTTTCTTTGTGTTCTTAAGCAAAACTATCGATTCCCTTTCAAAGTCTCCAGTCTCTCATCCTCCCACCTACCCCTCTACCTGGTAAACTAAAGTAAGGACTCTGTGTAGAATCTCCTCCCTTTAGAAAGAAGAGAGGGTGGCAAGTGCTTGGGGATTTGTTGGGTCCCACCTGGTAGCTTTATGGTTTAAAAGGCAAAGAGAAGGGGTAGAATGTCCGGTTCAGACTCTGCTGCTTCTTTCTGCCTCTGAGTCACTAATGGCTCCCAAAACCCCAAAGGAGCATTGTTGGGTGAATTCCCCACATTGTCTTCCCTCGCCTTTCAGGTGAAGACCCTGGGCCTTGTCTTAGATACATAAACCATAAGAAAGCACGGCCACCTACCCCTGACACCGCTGCATTTCATCATAGCCTTTCCCCCAGGCAGACTCACCTATACAATTACTGTTCATATCTTTAGAATATTATCATAGTATTCATAGATTGACTGCTGTTTCTCTTTATCGTTGGACTCTAGTTCTTCTGGCCATTGATGGTGTCTTTATTCCTCTTTACTCTGATGAAAATTTTGTCACTAAATGTTTTCAATTTCCTTCCTTCCTTCCTTCCTTCCCTCCCTCCTCTCTCTCTCTCTCCCTCCTCTGTTTCAATCTCTGTCTCTCTTACACACACACACACACACACACACACACACACACACACACACACACAACTATGGACCAGGCCATGTTCTAGGTACTGGGGATTGAGTGATAAACAAAATTGAGATGATTCCTGTTCACATGGCTCTCATATTATGATGGGAGAGGCAAAAATAAATGCACAAATAAGAAAGTATCAGATAAATTGACAAAGAATGACAGACAAGGCTGTGCTGGAGGCTCCTGGCCTTGAGTGAATGGGGGTAGCCTTTATAATGAGGTGACATTTGTTGATTTAAGTTCATGAAATAAATTTATAGTTTACTTTTTACCCCTTCCCCTCAGAGTCTGAATTTTCAGGTCCTTGTTCTGATGTAGACTGTATAGCTGCCATTTCCGAGGTAAATAGGAATCTAGACCAGGGATCAACAAACTTCTTTTATGAAGGACCAGGGAGTGAATATTTTTTCCTTTTTTAGGCCATACAGTCTCTGTTGTAAGTACACAACTCTGCTGTTTGTAGCACATCTGCTGATGCCTATGAGCCAAGAAGGCCAGCCCAGGCCACTGAGCCAGGCCTCACTCTTAAGTAGGAGTGGACGGCCAAGGCGTTTTGGGAGAGACATTAGACTGAGCGACAAGGTCAAAGTCAACAAATAGAAAGGGAATTTGGAGAAAATAGAATATAGAGATTAGATGTCAACTTCAAAACACTGTAATTAAAATTATGTGAGAGATGAGAACGGATATGTGAAATAGCCATTCCGCATCACTTTCTGTTTCTATTCCTTGTCTACATTTTTTTTTTTTTGTAGCACCATCACCTCCTGATATTCTATAGTATATTTATTAGTCACTTACTGTTTGTTTCTCTTAATTGAGTGAATGTAAGTTCAAGAGCAGGGCTTCTGTCTTGTTCATTTGTCATGACTAGTGCAAGAGAGGTGCCCAACAAATATTACTGACTGAATGGCTAAAAACTGTATTCATAACCAAGAACAGCGTAGTGTAAAAAAGCAGTAGTAGGGGAAGCCTGGATGGCTCAGTGGGTTAAGCGCTCACTTTGCAGCCCCGGGGACTGAGGATCGAATCCCGACCCTGGCCCGTGCAGACCCATATGCTGAACTGGGGTGTGCCCCAGTTTGATTCTCACCAGGGCGAGCTTCCCATGTGGGAGGCCCCTGGTTCAGCCCCTAGCTCGCAGGACGTGCCTCCCATGTGGGAGACCCCTGGCCCGGTTCCCGCCTTGCTTGGCCCCCACCCTCCTGTGTGGAACAAAACCAGGTCAAAAAAACTGATGACGTGCAACTATGAAGACTGCTCTGGGCCCTCCCCCTTCTCTCTTGTCTCTCCCTATCTCTGTCTCTGTGAAATACAATAAAATAAATCTTAAAAAAAAAAGCAGCAGTAAAAATCAGAAAAGACATTGGAGTATTCATAGTGTGATAAAATTTAAAAATTCAATGGGAGATTTGAAAAATAAAATTGAAAAAAAAATGTTCTAAATATAAAATAAAACAATGGAAAGTAATAAAGAAAATAGAAGATCAGGCAAAGAGTTTTAACATCCAAGTAATTCAAGTTCCAGAAAGAAAGAACAGAAAAATGGGTGGGAGGAGACAATTATCACAGAAATGTTGAAAAATTTCCAGAACTAAGAGATATGAATTTCCATAATTCAGAAGTACATTGAGTGTCTGGGCAAATAAATGACAACAGAATTGTCTCAAGACACATAGTCATGACGTTTCAGATCACAGGGGTAATAAGAAATTCCTATAAGACTGCTACAGAGGACAAAAAGACCACAAACAAGAAATGAGTATCAGACTTCTCAATAGCAACTCCCAGAACCAGAAGACAGTGGGGTAACACATTCAAAAGATTGAAAGAAGGTGACCTCCAACCTTGAACTCTATACTAAGACAAACTAATTGAATGTGGTGGTAAAATAAAGGATTGCTCAGATATGCCCGGTCATTCGAATGTACCTACCAATCACGCATCCTGTCTCAGTAATCTGCAGAGAAAGTGGCAGAATTAGGAAATCAACCAAGAAAGGAAGATCTAGGATCCAGCCATCAGAGAATCCAAAGAGGAGAGAGGAATTGCTGTCCTGAGGGTGATCCTGGGATGACAGCTATGCATCAGATCAAGAGACCAGTCCAGTGTGTCTCTGAGAAATACATGGAACAAATGGATTACCTGATGCATTTGTTTGGAGATGAATTTTTAGTTCTCTTTGGAAATAACTTGGGGATCGTTTGAGTATGCATCAATTACAGGTAAATAAAAAACTAGGCAAATGGGTAACTAAGTTTGTTATTATTTCAGGAGAAACAAAGAGTCGTACAAGAAAGAATATGTGACATAACATCCCAAATGACTCAGCGGCAAATTCCATTTTTATCGTTCCTAACGTACGCCTTAAAGATCAGTTTAACAAAAAAATCTTGCTCTAACTTTATTGGGAGGCTGATTATAGGATGGAGAAAGGGATATATGGGTGTGGTGTGTGGGTTAAAAGAACTAAATCCTTGTTTTCCATCTACAAAGTCAAAAGTGAAAAATCTTGAAATGAAAATCATGAAAAAAACGGTGAGCGTGTGATCTAGAAATGTGACATTAGCCACTGTAAGAAACAAACGAGGGAGTTGAAAGCGGAAGGAGTTGAAAGCGATTGCTTTGGGGTGTGGGGAATGGACACGGAGGAGTAGAACAGGAAAGCTTTCTCTTGTTTGAGCCGCGTGGTGCTGTTCCAGTCTTTCAACTGCATAATGAAGCCCTTTGATAATTAAAAAAATCATTCAGTGAAAAGCAGCATGCCCATGCGGTGCGGGTCCCCTGTACCACCTCCCCTGTAATCGACTGGACGCTGGCGTGCTGTTAACAGGGAGGACTTGGAGGTGGCTGCATCCCTGGGGCTTGGTCATGTGGAAGGTGGTATCGTCTTTGAAGGCATCATGAGCTTATCACATTCTTTCACTCTGTGGCAATAGAAGCCTGGGAACCAGGGCCTGGAAGCCGGCATGGACTCTCTCACTCATTTAAGGATTAAAAAAACCCTATACAAATAGCACACAGACGTTTGTTTTTTTTCTCCCAGCTGAAAAAAAGAAAACCCCCAACCTTTTGATCCCACTTCTGCCTCCATCTATGGCCCTATTTTTCTGCATCATTTTATAGCCACATTTCTCTAAAAAGTTGTCCATACTCTTCTTTAAATTGTTTCGTATTCTTCCTTGAACCCAATTCCAATAAAGCTTTCACTCCCACTATTCTACTACAAACGTCCTTTTCCAGGTTCTTTAATAGCCTCTGTGTTACGAAGACCAACGATGAATTCAGTTTAGTTGTTAACATACTGGCAACATTTGACACTGTTGATGATACTGAATTCTTGGCACCCACACATCACACTCTCCTGGTTCCTTCCCACTGTTGGCTGCTCCTTCTCTCTTTTGTGGGTTCCTTCCTTTTCATCTCTCAGCCTCATAATGCAGAAGTGCCCAGGGAATAGTTCTCAGATACCTTCTCTTCCTAACCTACACCCACACCCACTAGGTGGTCTCGTTGCTTTAACTGCGATTCTGTAAACGGAAGGCTTCCGGATTTCCTATCTCCAGCCCAGAGTTCTCCATGAACTTTGGACTTCCTGATCGAGTTCCCTTCTTCATCTGTCTACTTGAAAGTGTCTAAGAGGACATCTTTATCAGATCCAAAACAGAACTCTGCTCTCCCTGCCAGCAAGCCTGCTCTTCCCAAGGCTTTTAACACACGTCGTGGGGCCATTTCTTCCTTCTACTGCAGCAGGTCAAATGTTAACATTGTCCCTGTCTTTTCTCTTTCCCTTGAACGTCACTCATGTCCCATCAGCCTCTTCCCGTTGTCTGTACTTGTCAAATGTATCCAGCACCTGACCACGTCTCCCCTCTACTGCGACTTCTCTGGTCTACGCCCCTGTGATTGTCCATCTGGATTACTGCCATAGCCTCCTAACCAGCCTTCCTGCTTCTGTCTTTGCCACCCTGCAGCCTATTTTTTAAAAGTCAATGGCTAGATTGATGCTTATAATACTCAGGCCAGACCACGCCCTCCTCTGCTTGTACCTCCTCACTGGCCTCCCGTATGACTCTCCTTTTAGGAATGCCATTCTTTCCTTCCTTTTTTTAAAAGCAGATTATCTTTATAAAAATCTGCAGTTATGTGCTTACATTTGTGAGGTACCATATCTTCTTGGTGGAGTGTGTCTTTACTCAGTAGAAACTGACAGTGCAAAACTGATTGCCTGCTTTTGGCCTCAAGTTCTATCTTATAAAATTAATTTTGCCACACAGGCTTCCCTTTTGAATATTCCCCTCCCCCCCACTTCTGTTCCTGTGAGTTAGTCAGGGCAGCTTTAGCTGTACTGCAATAACAAAGAGGCCCCAAATATACCACGTAGTTTTATTTCTCAGGGACCCAAGCTGGCTGGCAAGAGGGACTCAGGCTGAGGGATGTTTCTGGTTCCACGGCAGGGGAGATGGGAAGCTGGCGGGTCACGTAGGAGCTTCCACTGCGTCAGCCAGAAAGTGACAGACATGTCTTTTCCTCACAATCTATTGGCCAGAACCAGTCTTCTACGTGTCCAGGAAGGAGGAAAAGAAATGGGATGTGGTGAACAAGAAGAATGGGTTTTGCCTCAGTCACTGTTGGGACACATGTGTCAGAGGGTCAAAGGGAGTCTGCATACCATCATGGTTTGTAGCTGTAATTTGATTATGACACACACTTTATTATTAAAGAGAAATCGTACTAATGTAATGTGCAGTCAGCTCTCTTCTTGTTTCTGCCTCTGAGTTAGGCTGTTGGGGGCATCTTCATCTTTTCCCTGAAGCAACTCCAAAGCAGAACTCAGCAACTCTCCCAGTTTTTTTTAAACATTTACAGTCAGGCTTGAGAACTAATCTCATTTGATAGATTGGGAAATGTAGACCAGAGAGATTATGTGTCTTATCTGAGGTCACACAGCAAGTAAGTGGCTGTACCAGGCTGCCAGTGGGAGGTTCCTGGCTTGGTTACAGAACGTACCGGCATCTTTTGGGGACAGACAATCCAATGTGAAGGCTCATCTTCCCATCTAGCCCTATAGCTCTTTGCTGCCCTCTCCTGACCACCTCAGCTGTGATTGAGTGAGATGTTGCTGCTGCCATGAGCACTTTACAAAGGGCTGTTCGGAAAGTACCCAGCCATATAATATGAAAAATAGAGGACTTTATGGCTGGATTTTTTCTGGACAGCCCTCTTGTTCCAGCAGATTCTAAGGTTTACAACCTGTGTGCTCTCATTTTGTTATTTCACCCCCCCGGCCCCCCTGATTCCCAGGTGCTGAGTCTATAGAAGGGACTAGCAAGTATTTTTATTGTTAATATTTAAAAGCAGTGACTCTAATGGAGGTGTTAGAGTACCCTCATGAGTTTCCAGAATATGCTGATCACTGTACATCCACGTTCCCAGGGTCTGCTCAGAACAACTTCATAGGAAGTGCTAGTAAGTGTCTATTACAAATAAGAAAATGGAAGGGAAGCCAGGAGGCAATAATACACTTGGGGGTTATCCATTTATCAGCATGTACCGTACCTTCTGTTAAAGAACGTTTATTCTCTGCCGGACATTGTGCTAGATGTCAGGATAACATTAATTAAGAGCTCTGCATTTAACCAGTTAATCAGAAATGTGTCTGGGGTTGGAACCCAGATTGTTCTGATTTTAATTATTTTTTGTCTTTACAATAAAATTAAACCATATGTTCTTTTAAGAATTATTTCAACTGAGGGAAGTTGGGATGGTTCAGCAAGTTGAGCGCTTGCTTTGCAGCCCCGGGGACTGAGGATCGAATCCCGGCTCTGGCCCAGGTGGACCCATGTGCTGAACTGCGGTGTGCCCCCAGTTCGGTTCTTGCTGGGACCTATGCGGGAGGCTCCCGGCCCAGTTCCTGCCCTGCCCAGACCCGTGCCCACCTGTGGAGTGAAACTATGTGGAAAACTAATGCAGTCAACTGTTCTGGGTCCTCCCCCTTCTCTGTCTCTCTCTGTCTGTCTCTCTGTCTGTCAAAAAGCAATAAAATAAATCTTTAAAAAAAAAAAAAGAATTATTCCAATGGCCACTTTCTTCCTGAAGTTTTTCCTGAGGCTTCCTTTCTCCCTTTCATATCTGACAGAGAAGCACAATGAGAGTCGTGGTTCCCGGAAGTCTGCAGGGTTACAAAAGCACAGTTGCTGCTCTCTCTGTCGCTTTGGTTCTGGGAGCGAAGGTCGGGATGGCCTTTTCTAGGGATGACAGATGTGTGCTGTCTGGGAGTCACTGTCTCCGCTTGAGAGCCGTAGCGGACATTGCTCATCGATTGCAACATCCTTTCTGAGTCTCAGCCTGGGAAACCTTCTGTCTCATTCCTTGCTGTCTATCTGGAGTTTCTGTAAGAACGTTTAGAACCTCAAGGCTGTTCCCCAATGCAATGCAATGTGGGATTGCGGATGGGACAGACTGACTGCATCTTGGTGAGGAAAGCCCAGGGTGAGCATGAATGCCGGATGAGGGAGGTACTAACATCATGCCCCTCTGGCCACTGCGGTTGACCTTGATCCCTTTGGAGTCAGGCAGATGCCATCTCATGACTTTCACGCAGACTGGGGGAGAAGTGTGCTCACCTTTCCACTGATTTACACGTGTGAGGATATGTCTGGAGCTGCTGGCAGTTGCCCTGCCACCAAATGGAGACGGCTTGTTGAGCGTGAGGCCAAAATAGAGGTGGACGGAAGAGTTATACAAGCTCATAAAATGGGATTCTTGATTAAGTGAGCTTGAGTCAACTTTTCAGTTAATTGCAACCCATCTCTTTCTGATAGACAAGGTCTCATTTTATACATAAAGACTCCAAGGACCAGAGAGAGGAATGTGATGTCCTGATGGCACATGTCTGGTAAGTAGCGTTCGTCATCTTAGCCGCTCACCTCTAAAGTGCCTCAGAATTGGAAACCAGCTACACTCTTAGCACATGGGGGTCACACAGCCCTGTGAGGTATGTGGTTCATTTCTGAACCTTCATAATTGGTTTCAAGGGCTGTTCCTGCTTGTCATATTTTCCCTTCCTCATACTACTTCTAGGAATAACTGAAATTCAGGGCAATGTTCTTCCCATACAATTGCATTCATATGTTTATTTGACGGAGAATATTATAACACATACATAAACAGACATACCTTTTAATCCGTGATGTTTTACTCAAGTGTGAACTGTGGGGTGAGCTTCCTCACAGTTCAGACCGCACCATTTTCCTGATGTAAAAGGATGTCCCTGAAAGCTCCACCTCGAACCCTCCCCATGGCCAGCGTCAGACACACACATCTTTGGTGTGATTCTCTCCTTTGCATACTCAGTACGCATTGAGTCTTTGAAGCTGAGTGAATAGATGCTCTGCTGATGTCTTACTTCTCTGTATCCACAATATAAATCCACTCTCACAAGTGCTTGCCTTGGGATCTGCGACAGCGACCTCTTTCTGAGCATTAATGTTTTCATTCATCCCACAGTTACTACATGCTCACATTGTCCTAGGTAGAAAGCTATGAAAGCAGGTAAATGTCAGTCCTTACAGAATGTATGAGTACATCCTAGAGGGTCTAGGAGTATGTTGTCTTCTTGGTCACTTCTCTGGGTTTATAAAGCCTTTGGATTTATGTCAATTCTTGTTTATTGTGCATCAGAAGAAGGTTACTGGAAAGGAGGAAAACTTCATCTCATTGGTGATAGTCATCTTTTTTTGTTTTTAATCCTTTCCCCCTGTTGGCTGGAGAGCCATTTCCTGTTCCCTTTTGTTTCTCCCTTCCTGTTGATTCTCTAAAGACCTCTAAACCCACAGGGTTCTCTGGCCCCTTTGGAATGTGTTCTGATACCAGGTGCATCCTAACAGACTTGAGACATGCTAGAGAGTGTACTAAGTTTCCTGCACAAACCACTCATTTCATCCTCCCCACGGCTCTGTAGGTTATATCATTGTGTATCATAGGAATACGTTTTTCTAAAATGAGTTAACTTCCGATCTTTATTTTAATTCCATTTAATTCTACTCTCTTTTTATTTGAGTTCTGAATATTCAGAATATATTCAGTGAACAATTAGCCTTGACTGCCTCTTGTATGTCTGTGCTTCAGTAACGTGCAACTGATGAATGCAAAATTAACTCTGAGGTGGCATCCAGTCGCACAGCTGACCTGGTCTGGCCACTTTGGGCATCAGAAGTTTGACCACATTGGACATTTACACAATCAAACAATCCAACTGTAAGGATACCTACTGACAGCCAGGTCAAAATGGAGTTCATGCTTCAAGAATCCCCTCAGCTCCACAGACATAGCAGTAACTGCATAAAACAATAAAAGAGGAAACAGAAGACAGCCCAGCTAGGCTTCAATACCACACAACTGGCACCGAAATAGCAGCAGTGACCGGGGCTGAAGGGTGGGTGAACTTGCTGGCATTTGGATGCAGAGGTCGTCAGGGGTGGGAAATGAGTTGGACGGGTTACTTCTGGGGTGGGGAAGATGAGGCAGTCTCACTAAGTGATACCCAGGGCGAGGGGGGACATTCATTTCTCATCCTCCACTGTGTGAAAAGAGGCTAGAAATAGAGCTGATGCCTAATGCTGAAGGAGCCAGGGTTCCTATCCAGTTCCAGGCTGGGAGATATGGATGAGACATCACTTTGTGACCAGGAGCTGAGTCAGGGTTCCCTTTGACCCCCAACGTTGCTCAACAGGATAGTGGAATATGGAGGTAAAGTAGAGGGGAGGAGAGAAAACTGAAACCAACCAACCAACCAACCAACCATCTCATAGTTCAAATAAGACTGTAAACCAAGTAAAAAAACCTGATGAACAGAAGCCAATACTAAGAAAAATGGTCAACAAACCAATAATCAGAACATGGACTCACTTTGGGTAAAAGTGATTTTACACAATGATCAGACAAGGCTTCAATAGATTTTTTTTTTTAATATATTTTTATTTATTTTTATTTTTGACAGAGAGAGAGAGAGAGAGATACAGAGACAGAGACAGAGAGAGAACTGAACTGGGGGAGCTCCCAGCCCAGCACATGGTTCCGCACGGGCCGGGGCCGGGATTCGATCCTCGGTCCCCGGCGATGCAAAGTGAGCGCTCAACCCACTGAGCCATCCCAGCTTCCCCAGACAAGGCTTTAAAGTAAATGTATTGATGACTTCATAGAAGTAAATGAAGTCAAAACTTCCACCAAAATAATAAAAATTATGAAAGAGAACAACCTGAAAACAAAAATAGGGAGCTATGAAAAAGGACCAATCAGGATATTTGAACATAAAAAATATAGTCATTGAAATAAAAAAACGTGGGGCTTTGAGTTACAATGGCTGTTTGGCTAGATATACCTACTTTCACTACTTTTCTAAAGCACAGCAAAAGAGTAAAGACATTAAAGAAAGAAAGAAAAAAGAAATCAACTAGAATGTGGAGAATAGGTGAAGAGACAATGGCAACAGAACTTTGGAATGTGAAAAGGAGACAAATGAGTACAACCCTGAGACATCCAGACCTTTATGCCAAGGAAAAAATAAACCTAGTTCATGCTGAGAACCCTCTAAATCTCAGGAACTAGCAGTTGTAGAAACCTTGGGACCTGGAGCAAAAATAGAGGCTAAGACAAGAAGATTGGGTTCGAGAAGCAGCTATACATCTCTAATTCTTCTCTCCTGCCATAGACCACTGCTAGACAACTGTTCCTCCATCATCCCAGGAATATTTTGTAGTGTATCCATGGAAATGGGAAAACAGTGTGTATGAAGAGGGGTATATCGTACCTTCATGGTGGGGCTACCATATTCAAAGCAGGAGTACTAAGTGACCATATAACAAAGAATACTGGGGGCTGAGATTCCAGACCCTTTCCTTCTTGGCTCTCAGATGCTGGTGGCCAAAACTCTACTCTCCAGAAGGAGTTTGGAAGAATCAGATCACCATAGACTAACTTAACTGACAAGTCACGCCCATTTGCTCAGAATGTCCAAATTGCTTTTCAATCCCTTTTACTCTTATCCCTGAGGACAAAAATTGAAGGTTACTAGAAACTGTTATCGATAACACCATGAACAGACAGAAAAAAACAACTTGAAGGAAGCACAGACTATATAGGGGAATGGGGAAGGAAACAAACAAGCAAAAAAAAAAGGCAAGTATTAATATTGTTAGAAAGATAAAAAGATACCCTATCTATGAAAGAGAATTTAAAAAATTTAGAGACATATTTTTCAAAGAACATTTGGAAATTAAAAACATGACAACAGGAATGCAAAATTCAATAAAAGTGCTGGAAGGTAAAGTTAAGGAATTCTCTTAGAAATTAGAACAAAACTGATAACATATAAATAACATGAGTTCTAGAGGAAGAAAATGGAAAAAAAAATGGATGAAAAAAACTTAATAAAATAAGTACAAGATAATTTCCCAGATTAAAGGACATGGAAAATTTCTCATAAAATGCCCAATAGAGTGAGTAAAAAAGGTAACTTCTAATTGTTTACTTTTGTGCATTCTTTTGATTTGAACCATATTATTGTATGACCTATGAACAGTATATTAAAAAAACCACAACGAATGGAATGAACTCTGGCCCAGAGACTGGAAAAAAAATGAGAGAATTACAAAAGAGCATGTAGGCACTTACTCAGGATGCACAGAGAGAAAAACTGCCAGAAGAGTTATACACAGAGGAATGACTGACCACGAACTTCTTATCAATAACAATAGACGTTGGAAGATAGTGGAATGATAACTTGAGGGGCTAAAAGAAAAACTGTCCACCTAGAATTTTACACTTTGCTAACATTTATTCAAGAGGGAGGGTGATCTAAAAACATTTTTAGACATACAAATACTAAATGCATTACTACACACAGATTCTTACTCAAGACTATTAAAATTTGCTTCTGAAATCAAGATATGAAAACAGAAGGAAGATGTGGAATACCAGAAGCAGGCTCCCTTATAAACAGCTCTCCCTCTGCCTACCTGCAAACTAAATGAGTTGTTCTAGTGGGTGCAGAGATTGATAAAATGTGTTGAAAATTTTAATTAATGGTTAGACTTTAACAAATATAATACTTTAGTTTTATAAAATAATAATAACTAGGTGGGGGAGCACATTAAAGATTTATTAAAGTTGAAAGAAATTAATAATTATAGACTTTGTCAGAAAATTTATAGTTAAGTATGTAGGTTAAAAAATTCAGAGTAGCCATTAAAATAAGACTTATAGCTTTTAAATCAGAAGAGAAGAAATATTATTAAACAAAAGAAGATAGAAAACAAGAAAAAAGGGCAAAAGATGAAAACAAAAATACAAAATAAAATAATATAATTAAGTCTAAACTACTAAACTATAATATGAAAAATAAATGGGTTAGATTAATTTATTGAAAGACAAGTAATCAGGTAGATAAAAAACAAATATAGTTCTTTGTTTCTTACAAGACAGCGTGAACACACACACACACAAACAACAGAACACACATGCTGAAAATAAAATGGAAAAAGATGGGTAACAAATGCTATCAAAAGTGCAGGAAAATTAACAAAAGACAAAATAGATCTTGAGACCAAAAACATTAATAGGGATAGAGAAACCACAAAATAATACATATAACCACATACCAAAAAGATATAACAATATGAAATTGCGTGCTTCTAATATAATTTCATGTACTATCACATCATGACAGGTAAAGCAAACATTGACAAATATAAGGAGAAAGTCAGAAAACCACAGTAGAGGATTGACACAACTCATAAATCAAGCAGACAAAGCTTAGGAAGGCTCTAGCCGCTTTGAATAATAAAACTAGCAAGTGCCACCTAATATGCATGTATCTGTATCTGAAAACTTTGCACCCAACAAGTGTGGGTAGAACATTTGCAAAATTTGACCATGTCTTGAAAAAAAAAATCTCAACTTCCAAAGAATTTATATCATACTGATCACAATACTTTACCATACAATTAAAGTAGAAGTAATTTAAATAATAAAAAGTAGTTAAAGCCCCAAATTCTCTCCCTTTTCCCACTTATTGGGAAGCTTAAGAATGCAGTTCTGAATAGAGATGAAATAAATACAGTAGTAATAAAATATTCATAATTGAAAAATAATAAATGTACTAAAATAAAAAATTGCCTGACCTAATTAAAGTGTGTCGAGAGAAAAGCATATAGCTCAATTACATTTTTATAAACAAGAAAAATGAAAAATAAATGAGTTGTATTCAATTAAAGACTTAGATAAAACACAATAATAGCATAACCTATGAAAGCAGAAGGGGGGAATAATAAATATAAGAGCAGAAATTAATGAAATAGAAAATTAAAGAAGACGCAAAACCAAAAGCTGGTTTTTAAAAAAAAATGCAAGTGAAAATAATGAAACAGGTAAATCTCTACCAAGACTCACCAAGAAATAAAGGGACAATATATAAATAAGTAATATTAAGGAAAAAAGCTTGGTTGACACCCATGAGGTGGTTTAATATTTTGAATGTTCCCCTGGATATATGACAGAATTGACATTATCAATTAATGGGGAAGGATGTTAACAGCATGGAAAAAAAGCTAAGTTTAAATCTCTATGTCGCAGCACACACAAAATCAAATCCAGTTACATTAAAAACCTAAGTGTAAAAGCAAAAGCTAACAGTTTTAGAATGCATTTCAGTCAAGGTCCATGAGCACAAACCATACAGGGAAAGGTGGTTACATTTCACCACAGAAAACTTAAAGATGTTTTGAAAACAAAGTTAGAACCCTGGGGAAATATTGACTTTATATAGCAGACCAAGTATGTGTGTTTAGAATATAAACAGAAATAATAGATTATTAAAAAAATAAACTATTTAATAGAAAAATGGAGGAATGTATGTATACTTGGAATCTATGTAATTTTTACTAACCAATATCACCCTAATAAATTTAACAATTAAAATAAAATAGAGTCGGGGAAGCCAGGGTGGCTCAGTGGGTTAAGCACTCACTTTGCAGCGCTGGGGACCCAGGATTGAATCCCGGCCCCAGCCCATGTGGACCCATGTGCTGAATTGGGGAGCTCCCCCAGTTCAGTTCTCTCTGTCTCTCTGTCTCTCTGTCTCTCTTTCTCTCTCTCTTTCTCTCTCTGTCAAAAACAATAAAATAAATAAATAAATAAATAAAATAGAAAAATGGAGGGATGGAAGGCACAGGGGAGGAAATCCACGTGGTCAATATGCATTTGACATGGTGCCTCATCCTCTGATGGTCAATAACAAGAGGCTGCATCCCCTAGTGTTGGCTTTGGAGGAGAATCAACTCAAACACTGCTGGTGGGAATGCAGCCGGGACAACCCCTTCAGAGAGCCATTGGTGTTATTTGGAGAGAAGGACGATGCCCATTAGGTGTACATTCTTGAGCGGCGGGTCTCACACGAGCTTGTCTCAGAATCACCTGCCCGACATGCTAAAGCACACATTTTGAGCCCCCTGTTCCGAGTTTCTAATTCCATAGGTCGGTGGGAGGAGCTGAGGATTTGCATTGGAACGTGGTTCAGGTGCTGCTGCTGGCGCTGCGAGTGGCCACCAGACTTTGAGAACCACGCCCACAGACAGCCTTTCACAGATGTGCACAACGAAATGTGTGCAAGAATGTTCCTTGTTAGGAATCACACACAAAAAAATGAGGAACAACGTAAACACCCACCAGCAAGAGAATGAATAAGTACATTGTGTTTTTTATCCAACAGAATAACATAGAAATTAAAATGAATGAAGTAGAGATGCAAAGCTAACATATAAGTGTATTAAAAACAATGTTCTATGAAAAAGCACATTACAAAAGTGATTGATGGAGTTTGGTAGCATCTATATGCATTTTCAAGACATGTAAAACAAAATAATGTAATGTTTATGGATAACAAATGATAGAAATCATCAATGAGCAGGATAATACAGATTTTATGATACTGGTTAATTCTGAGAAGAAAGTGAGGGTAATGAGATGGAAAATGGATAAACAGAAGGCCTCAACTGTACACTGTATCTGCATTGTTTCTATCATCTATCTATCTATCTATCTACCTATCTATCATCTATCAATCATCTATCTATATCTATCTTCTAGCTATTTATCATCTACCTATATCAATCTTATCTATCATCTATCTATCTATCTATCTATCTATCTATCTATCTATCAGACCTTTAGAAGAAAGGATGGTAGGCAAATTTTGCTGTCTTAGTTCATGTTACAATAACAGAATATCATTGAATGGGTGGCTTATAAACAACAGAAATTTATTTCTCACTGTTCTAGGGGCTGGATGTCTGAGACCAGGCATCAGATTCTGGCGAGGACCCTCTTCTGGGTTGCAGACAGCTGGTTTCTTATAGAGAGGGGACAAGAGAGTGTCTGGAGTCCCTTTTCTAAGGGCACTGATCCCCTTCAAGAGGCTTCCATCCTCCTGACCAGGTTACCTCCCAAAGCTCCCACCTCTTAGTACTATCACCTTGGACATGAGGATTTCACATGGGGATTTTGGGGAGACATAACATTCAGTTCATAACAATTGCCAAAAGTGAATATGTGATAAAGTTGGGCAGTGGGTATAAAGTTATCACTGCATTATGTTTCTTCTTGTGCATCCATTTGAATGATTTCATGATAAAAATGCATGGAAACAAACACCTGTAAAAAACCCAGGCCAGACCTTGTTTCTGGATGTTTGAAGGCTGAGCTTCTGTTGTGGAATGAGACCTAGATACAGTT
Source organism: Craseonycteris thonglongyai (assembly GCA_004027555.1). Lineage (NCBI taxonomy): Eukaryota > Metazoa > Chordata > Mammalia > Chiroptera > Craseonycteridae > Craseonycteris > Craseonycteris thonglongyai. The sequence goes on along the minus strand of PVKE010000923.1, from coordinate 87,166 downwards.
CCATATACTTCATCAAAACGACATTAAAAAATTCTAAGTGCAAAAGAAGGGATTTCAAATCTCTCCTCAGCGGGGCGGAGCATTGGCCTGTGTTTCTCTTCGTAAGGGTGTTGGTTCTGTGACCCTCCCCCACGCGTCCTGGTTTCGGGGCTGGGCCATTTGATTCCTCGGGAAGAGGCGAATAAAAGGAATATGATCAGTCAAAGCCTCTTTCATTACCCTCACCCACAGAGGAGAATTCCACCTTCAAAAATTGCTCAATTTTGGACTTCTGTGGTGTAAAACTGGGACAGCAGATAGAATAACAAAACTTAAGAAACCAGCGAGGCTGGATCGGTTTACATGGTACAGGTTGAGTGGTACAGGCAGAGGAGAAAGGAAATGTTCTGGAAAGCGAGAGGACGGGACCTGGCATTGAGAGCAGGAGTTTCGGGGTTCGCCTGTTTCCTTGGCCGTCCAGGTTCTTGTTTAGTCCTGAATGCCCTTGGCCTGCGGGCATGGTGGCCCTCCTCGCTGCTTTTTATTAGCATGGAAGAGGTTTGGCTTTGTACTACCGGGGAGTAAGAGTCAGTCAGATTGGGTCAAATTGGGTCAGAGCTGAAAAAAAGGTTTTCCCATCGAGGAAGGACATAGACATGATTCTGTTCAACATCCTCTCTGCCTAGAGCAGTCCAGAGTTTCGGACTGGAATTATGTCACATCCATGAATTGATTTCTAACCACATCCTCGTCAGGTAGATTCCCCCCCCCCCGCAATTTAGAAATGAGGAAAACTGGTTCAGGGGGATTGACTGGCCTGAGGTAGCACATCTATGAACAGGCTTATGTGGGTTCAAGTCCATGTCTAGGATGGTTACACTGAGCTTCACCATGCTAGGCTCTGTGGGATCCAGTAACATAACACATGGCCACCAAGGACCTTTATCTAATAGTTGGGAAGACAAGATCTCTGCATCTGAAGCATTAAGGTTGGACCCAAGTCACATGAAATCCAGGGACATTTCCTATGTGTCTAAGACACATCCAAGGACCTGTCGTCCACAGGGCTGTGTTAGCTTTGGCTTGGCTGCCTCCTATAGTCAAAGTCTTTTGCTTTATAAGTAAAATGATGTCATATTTCCTTTTGGGGGAAAAAAGATCATTCAGCCTGTAGATAATAATCAAATGCTCTGTGGAATATGCAAAAGGGCATTGTTACATTGTAGATAAAAGTGACCCTTAGTCACAGCCTCTGTGAATTCCTTACAGATTGAGGCTCGGTATTTCTGCACACCTGTCTTGCACCTGGCCTGACCCAGCATGTCTGTTCTTATCATTGTAGATTTCCCCCACCTGGGGATAAAGGGCAGACAGGTGAGTGGGAATATCTGACCTACCCTAACAAAGGAAGGCCTCATTGCACCCTGGGTAAATCTGGAGCTCTGGAGATTTCATTTCACCCTATTCCAGCGTAGGTTAGAGCCAGAGACCGTGGCAAAGCATCTCACTGGCAGGGGACCTTGTTTGGTTGGTTCCTTCTCCCCCTCCTGGAATGTGTTCAGCTAGTCTACAACCTTGGGAACTCCTGTGTCGCATCTGCACATCCCCTGGGGCAGAGTTTTCCATGATTTATTACCTTTTTTCTTTTGTTGTCTGATTGTGTCCAACGTCTGTGGAGACCTCATCCCGTGGGTCACCCGTAGGGTGTTAGAGGCACATACGTGGGTATGAGTCACTTTATAGCCAGGGACAGCCCCTGTTTCTTCCCTCTCCAGCTCAGCTGATGGTGGCTCTCTGCCCTGTCCCTTTGGTTTAGAGACACTGTGACCCTTGGATTTGGGGTCCCTGTTCCACAATGGGATCCAGGTTCTGAGAATGTTGGACCTTTGTCTTCCACCCAAAATATAGATGAAGAAGTAGCAGCAAGCAGGTGAGTGGCTCTTCTAGAGACCCCTGACCATGTGGATACGGACTCGGTAGCTTTCGGTTTGCACCAGTGATGGAAGCTAACAGGCACGTATCTGAAGAGTGTGCAGATGGCGGTGTCTGGAAGGAATGTCATCAGCCAGAGATACCAAGTCTGAAGTAAGGGTTCGTGACTTCAGTATCATCCAACCTTTCTTCCCAGTTTTCCCAGTTTCTCTCTCTCTCTTTTTTCTTTCAAAAGCTCTTTGAGAGAATCATTGTGGTTTTTAAATACCAACCCACTTTTGAAGTGAGGAAACAGAGACGTACAGAACCCAATGGCTCTGCTTGTGCTCCCATAGAGGGGCTGCCAAGGGTGGGGCGGGAGTTTAGGTTCCTTTTGATCTCTGTCTGCCTCTCCAGCCACCTGAAATAAACCTACACTCTAAACAAAGTCAATGTGCTTGTTATTCAAGGGCAGCTTCAAGTCCATCCCGGGGGTCCAACTGAGATTGCCATGCCCTAGGCTGCCCTGTATTGACGTTCTGCAGTGGCGTCCTAAACCCTAAGCAATGGAGGCGGGGTAAGAAGAAGGCTCTCCCATTAGTGTGCCTGGAACGTTTCAAAGAGCCAGCTCCCCACTATCTCATTGATTCACATCATATCCTGGGGGGTGGCAAGAGCAGAGGTTATTCTTATTTGGAGATTAGGAGCCAGGAGCTGAGGAAGTTCGATGCCCACCTTGGTTCTTTTCTGCCGTAGTGGGCTCTCCAGCTTGCCCAGGGGCTGGGGCCCATGTTGCACATCTGATTGGAGCGACCTCCATTGCTTTCCGTATGCTTCCATTTCCCATTTGTTCCCTTTGCGAGGAGACCACATGTGAGTAGCTTTAAGAAGCAGGTCATGTCTGCCCAGTATGGAAGCCACTGGAGTAACAAGAGAAGCACTACGTTAACTGATCAGATTTGATTTTAGCAGACAGTAGTGCCAGGAGGGGGTGTGGTGGGCACTGGGCACTGGATTCCTGTCTGGCTTCTGCCATTTGCCAGCTGGTTGAAGCAAGGTGCATGGAAGTCCCACGTGCTCAGTCCCTGTCTGCCTCTTCCTGGCTTCCTGGCTACTGAGGAAATGTAGGCTTAGGGGAGCAGAGTCTGAACACAGCTGATATAGTACAGCTCTCCAGGAAATTTAAAATAAAACGTCGTGGCTCCAAAAAAGAAATTGTATGTAAAAATCAACTTGTTTTCCACCCAAGGCCAGTGAGAGTGGGCTAGTCCAGGGATTATTCTCTCCAGCACCGTCAGCTGGCAAAAGAGTCACACGGATTTCAATGCCCACAGGGGAAGCCCCTTCAATAAGGACTGGTGAGTTGTCTTTTCTTCCTGTCTCCTTGAGTCCAGCAGGTGGAAGTGGAAAGGAAACAACACTATGGGTCGCCATGATTCTTGGAGCATGTATTCATTCTTTTGTTACATCAACCTAGTGATTGCATACCAAGTACGTCCCAGTTGACTCCTTTGGCCATTGGCAACATGGTGATGAATAAACAGACAGAGGCACTGTCTTTAAGGAGCTTAGGGCATGGGTGTGTGATATTATACACAAACAGATCAATATCTGACTGATGACAATGAGGCTGTGACAAAAATATCAAGTTGAGCAATATCCGGATAGCTCAGCAGGTTGAGTGATTGCCTTGAAACTATGTCACAGCTATTGATGTACAACTATGGAGACTGCTCTGAAGGGGGCCCTCCCCCTTCTCTGTCTCTCTCTGTCTCGCTCTCTCTCACTCTCTCTATCCTCTCTTTCACCTCTCAAACAATAAAAGAAATCTTAAAAAAAATAAAAAGATCAAGCTGAGGAAGGGTCAGAGAGTGACGGGAAGTGATGGGAGTTGCATTTTCAGGTGGGTGGTCAGAAAGCGCCTCTTTATGCAGAGAATTGGAGGAAGTGCAGGGGGAAGCCAGGGGGAAAAGCTAGGGGACAAGAGCAAAGGCTCTGAACCTTCACTTAATGCCGTCTCTTTCGATCTTTAGACCAGCCCTGCAGATGTACGCAGTATGCCCTCCATTGGAAGATGACCATGCTGAGATGCAGCATGGTTAAGTGACTTTCCCTGACGGGGCTAGGGTCACGCTTAGCTCCTCAAATCCTAGAAACGGTGCTGTGAACTCCCGGGGATGTCTGCGAGTCTGAAAATGAGACACAGTATTGCTATCGCATCGCGCTGAGCAAGGAAGTGGAATGCGGGGAGTGAGGGCAGAGAGGAAGCAGGGAGCCAGACCTAGGCGCTTCAGTTCCTGGGCATGTCGCAGTCCCTCTGTCTGTCTCATGGTACCCACCCACCATCGCTTGCGCATCTCAGTTTGGTGGTTTCTTTTTGGAATCATTGTCTAGATCTTGTAAGTCTTTTTTCCAATTCCTTTCACCTTTGGGATCAAGTCTCCCAGAGGCCAGGTGGCAAGAACTGAAGGGGGAGGAATCCAGCCTTCTGCAGGCTGGTCACGTGGCTGCACAAGCATATAGCTTTAGGAACTGAGTTTCATTTCTCTGCATGGGCCCTACACTGTGTTACAATATAGGTTAGGGGAAATCTTAGCCCTGGGAGCACCATTTTTGAGAACATCAAATTATCCTCTGTGACCCTTTCCTGTTGTCCCCCCGTGTCCTATGTGTCACTTGGTGAAGTTCTCTCCGCCTTGGAAAAGCCAATGTAGTTAATAGGCCTGGGAGCCTCACGGGCCCCTGCAGGTCCAGAGGGGCCCGGAGACACAGAGAAATTCACCTCGCAGGCAGCCAGGGTTGCAAGTGTGCCATCCAGGGAGATGACATGACACAGGCCGATGGAGTGGGGTGGGAGGAAAGAGCAGGCTCTGGGGTCAGATACACTGATTTGGGAATCTCATCTCTACCATGTACTTGTCCTATGATTTGATGCAAGTTGCTTCCTGCCTCTGAGCATCACTTTTTTCAACAGAACAAAGAAGTCATAGGATCATAGTATTGTTAAGAGGATTAAATGAGATCATCGAAACCCAGTGGAGTCTGACCCACCCTCTCTTCCTTTTTTAAAATTTGTGTTATTTGAGAGAAGGTGAGAGAGAGAGAGAAGTAGGGAGGGCCCACAGCAGTCTCCATGGTTGCACATCATTAGTTGTGACATAGTTTCATTCCACACAGGTGGATGTGGGGGCTGTGCAGGGTGGGAACGGAACTGAGGGCCTCCCCCATGGGAGGTGAGAACCTTCACTGCCATCCCCGAGGTTACCAGTTACGCCACAGTTCAACATGTGCGCTTGCAGGGGCCGGGGCTGGGATTTGATCCCCGGACCTCTCAGTTGCAAGGCAAGTTCTCAACCTGTTGAGCTATCCCGACATCCCCTGCACTTTGTGTGTACTGTTAATGAGAGGTTAGCGCAGAGAATGTGACAAAGACACAATTGGCTCCTGGGCAGGGAGCCACTGCTCATGTGTTCAACCTGTACCTTCCCTGGTGTCAGTGGTCCCCCCCTCACCTCCCTACAAACAAGAGACAACAGATAACTGGGGACAGTTTGGTGGCTTGGTGGTGGCAGGAAGGTATGCCTGTCCATCAGGTAGTGTAACTATAGTTTAACTTAAGGAGACAGCTGTTTTTTGCTCACTTCGCAGTGCAAGACAAGGACTGGGAACTTTCAGCCCGTGAGCCAATTCCAGCTGCAGCCTGCTTTTGTATGGCCCATGAGCTAAGAGAGGCCTTTACATTTTTTAAAGATTGATTAATTTTATTATTTCATTGTTTTTGACAGAGAAAGAGACAGACAGACAGACAGAGAGAAGTGGGAGGGCCCCGAGCAGTCTCCATAGTTGCACATCATTGGTTTGCTACATAGTTTCATTCCACAGGTGGGCGTGGGGCTGCACAGGGCAGGAACTGGGTTGGGGGCCTCCCGCATGGAACTCACCCCGGTGAGAACCGAACTGGCGACCTCCTGCATGGGAAGTTCACCCCAGTTTGGCATATGGGTCTGCACGGGCTGGGGCTGGGAATCAATCCTCGGACCCCAGGGCTGTAAGACAAACGCTTAACCTGCTGAACCATCCTGGCATCCTCGACTTTTATATTTTTAAAGCATTTCAAAATAACTCACAAAATCCCAAAGGAAAATGTGTGGCAGAGATTGTGTGTGGCACACAAAGCCTAAGCTATTTACTGTCTGGCAGAACAATTTGGATGACCCCAAGCTAGAAGGCAGCAGAGTTTTCCTCAGGGGTCCAGGCTCCTTCGGGTGTGCAGTTCCCCGCTGCACGGAGTTCTTACTCTTTGGAATTTAGCTTGTGACTGGGGAAAGAGAGAGTGGGGAAGGCTTACCCACTTCCTAAAAATCCCAGCCTACAAGAAACGCATCACTGTTTGGATGCAAGGGGATTGGGGATGTAGCCCCTGGCTGAGAAGCTATAGCTCTTAATAGCAACTCCAAGAAGTGTGAATCTACTGTGTGTGTGCAAGAAATATCTTACTTCTTTATCCCTCCTTCAGCTGTTGAGTGATAAAAGCAGGCTCTTTTAAGGTGACTTAAGGTAACTTATTCAACCTGATACAAACCCTCTCTGGTTCTGTTTTCCTCTCTCTAAGTCGCAGATCAGGGAACTGAAATACCTGCTTTGTACCAGGTCCCATCCTGGATGCTGGGGGACAGCTGACCTTCTAGCATGGGGTCTTCAAACTTGTTCTGACAGAAAGTAAATATTTTGGGCCTTGTGTGCCGGATGCCCCTCAGCAACACCATGGACGGCTCTTAACCTCCAGGGTAAACTGGAGGATTCTCGAATGCACACTGTTCTCGCGGGTATCTGAGCCTTGATCCTCACGTGCTCTCTACTTTGCTGTCTTTTACCTCACAAACTTTATTTTTCAGGTCCCAGGCTAAGCAGCCCTTCCTCCAGGAAGATTTCTCTGGTTCATCAAGACTGCTTGAGCTTCCTCTCTACTTCTTCCCATGATGTCCTTCCTGTCTTATTTCTCTCTAGCCCTTCTCGGTTTGTACTGAATGTCTATGTCCCTGTGGCCCTCATAGACGACACATTCTCTGAGGGCAAGGAGGGCGTCTTGACTTCATTTTCCTCTTCTGAAAGGGAAGCTGTTTCAGTACAGCGTCCTCATGGGTTCTCCTTGAGTTGTCATCTACAAGACTATGAGTCTACTGAGCTCTCAATCCCAATATGTAGCCCAATACCCCGAACTGGACCCACGCCACAGAGTTCTTCGTGGTGGGCGTTGCCGGGGTGCGGGAAGATGGCTCCTTTTCTTCACCCTCGTCCTCGCCATGGGCCTGTTCACCTTGGTGGAGAGCTTGGCCATCATCTTGGTGGTGGGTTTGGAGCCCCGGCTACGGAGACCCATGTATTTCTTCTTGACGCACTTGTCCTGCCTCGAAATTGGGTTCACCTCGCGGTGCCCAAGATGCTGGCCAGCTCTGCAGCTTCACCTGCCTGGGGGCAACTGAATGCTTCCTCCTGGCTGCCATGGCCTATGGCCGCTGTGTGGCCGTTTGTATGGCTCTCCGCTGTGGGGCCTTGGTGTGCTGGGGCGCCTGCTGTCGTCTGGCTGCTGCTTGTTGGATGGTGGCTTCCTCACACCCATCTTACCCATCTACCTCATGTTCCAGCTGACATTTTGTGGCCCCAATGTCATCAGCCACTTTTTCTGTGATGCCTCACCCTTGCTAGCTCTGTCCTGGTCGGATGTCACCTTGAAGGAGACCGCAGGCTTCCTGGTCTCCCTGGTGGTACTCCTGGCCTCCTCTGCAGTCACTTCTGTGTCCTACGGCCACATCGTCTGGACGCTGCTGCACCTTCGCTCGGTGGCTGCGTGCCGGTAGCCTGCTCTACCTGTGCAGCTCACCGGACGGTGGGGAGCCTCTTCTATGGCTCTTGTCTTTATGTATGTCCGGACGAAAGTGGCCTCCTCCATCAACTTCAACAAGGTGGTGTCTGTCTTTTACTCCCTTGTCACTCCCATGCTCAACCCTCTCATCTATGGTCTTCAAAACAAGGAGGTAAAGGGAGCTCTGTGCAGAGCCGCTGGCTTCAAGCCTTGGAGAGGCCACTGAGGAGGCAGGTGGGAATCCCGCTTACGTGCCTGGCTTTAGAAGTATGGGCTGTGAGAACTGTGGACTGGAACAGAGGCCTGGGTTGTCAGGAGCTATGGGCTACTTAGTAGTTAAAGCAAATAATCTTCTGTAACAAGAGAGACCTAACTATAACGTAGTTTAAAAGAATAAAGGAAATCTTCTCTTTCTTGCAGGAGTTCAAGTTGAGCACTCTAGGGTGTCGGGTGGCTGTGCTCAACAGATCCATAAGGACCCAAGTTCCCTCCATTGTGTGGGGTCAGCATCCCCTAGGATGTTGGCAAAATAAGGCCCGTGGGCCCAGCTCAGCTCAGCACGTGTGTTTAATGACCAGTGAGCTAAGAATGGTTTTAATACTTTAAAAGGATTGAAAACAAATCACAAGTACGATAATATCCATGACAGATAAACATTTTATAAAATTAAAATTTCAGGGAAGCCAGGATGGCTCAGTGGGTTAAGCGCTCACTTTGCAGCCCTGGGGACCGAGGATCGAATCCCGGCCCTGGCCTGTGCGGAACCATATGCTGAACTGGGGAGTTCCCCCAGTTCAGTTCTCTCTCTGTCTCTGTATCTCTCTCTCTCTCTCTGTCAAAAACAATAAAAAAATTAAAAAAAAAAAATTTCAGTGTCCATAAATCAAGTTTTACTAGAACACAGGCATAGCATATGAATTGTCCATGGCTGCTTCCATGCTGTAATGACAGAGTTGAGTAGTGACAGAGACCACTTGACAACCCTCAACTGAAGACCTTCTTGTGAGGTATTTGCATGGTCAGACACGCACTGTGTCTTAAGGTTTCTCCACTAGATGTAGCGATCAGCATTTCCACTCACCTCTGCTGATGAGAAGTTAGCCATAGATTACACCTAATTGCAAGGGTGTTAAAAAATAGTCTATAGCTCAGCAGCCAGATACCCAGCTACTGTTTAATTACTGCAGAAAAAGAGGAGAACACATTTTGATAGACAACCAGCAGTTTCTCACACAAAGTCCTCAGCCTCACGGCTGATTTCCCAGGTGATCTGGACACTTATCTTCTTTGTATTTACCTTCTCTTATTTGAATTATAGAATGATCCCCACTCTATACTATATGGTTCTTGGAAAACTGATTTAAGAAGATCTCTATGGCAATGTCAGCTCACTTGAAATGAGACTTAAAAAGACAATTACAATTCAAGTCTTAATAGTTCTCTTCATGCAGACAGTTGCCTTCCTGATGACATTTACAAGCCTCATTTGATTCAAGAAACTGTAGTATGTGGAAGAGGAAAATGCTGAGCTTGGGACGGGGTGGAGAAAGGACTGATTTTCCGTGACTGTTCCTAAACCAGCCATTAATGAGCAGATGACATGATGTTGTCTGTAACATCACAGTCTCTACACCCTGCCTGCTGCCCCCAGTAATCTTAGCAGTTGCATTTGTAATAGTTAACAAGAGAAGACACAAATCACAAGTTTTGAAAACCATTTTCCTTACTGAATATTATATCAGTAATGTGCTTTATTTTCTTTTGGATGATGGCAAGATACCAAAACAATGCGAAGATGAAAACTTTTCAGGGTGAATTATAAGAATTCATCTGAATGAAATAGAAGAAATAGGTACTTTCAGTCACCTTACCTGAGTAGACGTGAACACAAAATGAATTTGGCTTCTAGGCAGCTGGCTGATGGAAAGAAAGCAAAGCATGTATTAGTCAGAGTTCTCGGGAGAAACAGAACCAATAGGAGATATCTATATATACCTGTGAACACATACATTAATAGATATATATAAGAGGAGATTTATTATAGGAATTGGCTGACATGATCATGAAGGCTGAGAAGTCCTGTGATTTGCCATGTGCAAGCTGGAGAACTGAGAAAACCAGTGGTGTAATTCAGTCTAATACTGAAGGCCCAAGAAGCAGGAGCAATAACGTCCAAGGGAAGAAGATGGATGCCTCCGCTCAAGTAAAGAGCAAATTTGCTCTTCTGCCTTTTGTTCAACTCAGATCCTCAACGGATTGGATGATGCTCACCTGTGTTGGTGAGCTCCATCTTCTTCCCCGAGACTGTTTTACCAGCTGCCTTGGCAACCCTGAGCCCAATCAAGTTGATACACAAAATTCACCATCACACTGGGTTCCGTAGTTCTCACTTATGGTAGTAAAAAGACTTCAAATTCAAACATAAAAAGTGCTCTCTGGATTTTGAGAGTTACTTGAAGAACAACTCTGTGGAAGTATCAGTCAAGCTTATCATTTCAAGTTTCTTGATGAAGAAGCCTATATTTTGAGATAAATCATGTAAAATGGTAAAAACCCTGAGGCATACTCTTAGAATGGATTCTATATGTGTAAAAATAAATGTTGTTCAAATAAAATCTGATATAAGGAACTAAACTAAAGAAAAAGGGCTTTGTGAGTGTGATTATTTATATTATAAAACAATCACTCTGTTAAATAAAACAGATGGGGAAGCGGGATGACTCAGTGGGTTAAGCGCTCACTTTGTGGCTGCGGGGGTCTGGGGATTGAGGCCCGGTCCTGGTTCTGGTCCTGGCCCTGGTCCCGGCCCTGGCCCATTGGATCCATATGCTGAACCAGGGCATGCTTGTCATGTAGGAGGCCCCTGGCCCAGTTCCCACCCTGTGCAGCCCCCCGCCCACCTGTGTGGAATAAAACCATGTCGAAAACTGATGATGTACAGCTGTGGAGACTGCTCTGGGCCCTCCCCCTTCTCAGAATCTGGGGTGTTGGTGAGGTGGTGCTATGTGTAGGTATTGAAAGTCAAAGTTTTGAAAGCCACTGCTGATGAAGATAAATTATGTCATGGAAAGTGCATAATTTGTAAATAGGGAAAGTTTAAGAATATCATTCCTTCTTTGGGGGTATATTTAGTCATCGAGTGAAACATAGTCATGGAAAGTGCTAGCTTAGCACAGACACAACTTCACTAGTCCCCAGAGAGCATGACGGCAGGATTCTGTAAGGGGTGCAGCTGGTTTTGAAGGCACTTTTGGGGCAATGCTGACTTTGACTTTGGAATACTACAGCTCTCCATTTATTTAAACCAAGTCTTCATTACCTATAGCCTTGTTGCCTTTGGTGCCTGTGTAGTCACTGGTCTGAATACCACTGTGGGCCAGCCATGGCAAGGCAGGAGCATTTTAAACCCCCTTTGTCAGGAACTTAAGCTGGATCTCATTACCCAGAAACCTGGATGCCTTGATAGCTTGTGTAACACCATTCAGCTCTGCCCCTCCCCAGGGAGCCGTCCAGGGGCGCTATCACTTAATTAACGGACGCCCAGTATGCTGTGGGCTTCATTACCATCCTCACACTCTCTCCAGAGTGGAGGGGCTTCATTGAGAGTAGATTTTGCTCTAGGGGCTGCTCAGTTGGGACTGTGACCATCATCTGCCCTCCTCTATTCTAAAGAGAGGCAGCTGCAGAGCAGGCTGAAGTGTCTGACTGCTTATAAAACAGTTTACAGTAGATATATTTAGTTCCCTCTGATCGGGGTGGGTTGGGATTGTTAGATCATAAGCTCTTTGCTTGTAAGGACATTCCATGTGAGTTTGTCTGAAGGTCTCTCCCCAGCACTGAGCTTGGAGCAAGGGTCTCATAAAAGTTATTCAGCAATGAATGAAGAGACACAGGTTTTCTACTGTGTGTAATTTTATTGAATTATTTAAAAGTACTTGTTGGGGATGCGGGGACAGCTCAACGGGTCGAGTGCTTACTTTGTAGCTGTGAGGTCCGGGGACTGAATCCTGGCCCTTGCAAACCCATGGGCTGAAATGTGGAGCAACTGGTGACTGGCAGATGGTGGTGAAGTTTCTTGCCTTCCAGGTGGGAGGCCCTTGGTTCAGCTTCCACCTTTCTCTTGTTGCTTTTAGAATTCTCTGTCTTTAACTTTTGCCATTTTAATTATAATGTGTCTTGGTGTGGACCTGTTTGGGTTCATTTTGTTTGGAACTCTCTATGTTCCTGGGCTTGTATGTCTCTTTCACCAGGTTAGAGAACTTTTCAGTCATTATTTCTTCAAATAAGTTCTCCATTCCTTGCTGTGGCTCTTCTGCTGGTGTCGCTATGATGTGAATGTTGTTATGCTTGATGCTGTCCCAGAGGAATCTTAAACTAGTCTCATTTTTTTGGATTCTTTTTTGTTTTTGTTGTTCTTACTGGGTGTGTTCTGCTATCTTTTCTTCCAAATCACTGTTTTGCGCCTCTACTTTATCTAGTGTGGTGATTCTTTCTACAGTGATGGCTTGGAATTCGAACTTAATCTGTCCCAGAACTCTGTTTGTGTTCCAAAACATTCGAGTTCTAAGACGAGTGTGCGTTCGGATAAAGCTACGGGCCATACAGTCAATACGTCCCACGTGAACATGTTGGTGTTTGGATTCCAAGTCAGTGTTCTGATTCCCAGGCAAAATTTGCTTAATTTTTTTGTTCAGAATCCAAGTTGTTTGAGTTTTGGGGCGTTTGGATTCCAAGGTATCACTGTATTTCATTCTTCATTTCATTTATTGTATTCTTTATTTCTGCCTGGTTCTTTTCGATGCTTACCATGTCCTTCTTTGTGCTTGCTATCTCTTTGTGGAAATTTTCATCAAGCTCCTTGAGCATTGTTATAACCATTGTTTGGAGCCCTGTCTCTGATTGGTGGTTCGCCTCCATTTTGTGTAGTTCTTTTTCTGGAGATTTCTGTTGTTTTTTCACTTGGGATGTATTTGTTTTCTCGCTTTGGCTGCCTCTCTGTGTTTGAGTCTATGTATTAGGTAGATCTGCTACATTGCTGGGTAGTCGTCTGTAGTAGGTACCCTGTAGGGCCCTGACACTTTTTCCCGGGCCACCTGCGCTGGATATTCCAGTAGATTCTTGTTTGGTGGTAGTGCTGTGCCTTGAGCTGCTCGGCAACAATCTCAGAGCGCAGAGGCCAGTTGCCGCCCATGTAGGGCCTGCAGACTCCTCCGATCGTTTTCCAGGAAAGAGTGCAGTGCGGAGGGGCGATCTGCTCACTGGAGACAGTGCCTCTGGCTTTGTGGGAGTTGGATGGGGTGGGGTCCCGGTGAGCAGCCAAGTGGAGCGAGTAGAGCTCACCAGGCCAATCAGATTCAGGTTTGACCATGAGGGGGTGGGCACAACACAGGAAAGATGGCGTCCACTAGCCGGCTGCATAGGGGGGCACCCAGCCATTGCCCTGCAGTCTGCCCCCAGTAGGCCTGCAACGCCCCCGGGGCACCACCTCTCCACTGGAGCACAAGGTGAATGCCCACAAGTGACTGGGTCTGTGCATGGGCGCTTCCAAAGGGTTGTCTGGGCTTCCTGCAGCCTCCTGTCCCACCTGGATGGTCGGAATCCCCACTGTTTGTCACAGTCAGTTGTGGGGCTCCTCGACCCAGCACCAGTACCCTGAATGGGGGAGCCCAGTGTGGGGAGCCTGCTCTGCGGAGATATCCCTCCTGCATCTCACCTGCCACGCAGAGGTTTGAGGCTGGCCCGGTTCGAGTCTCCGCCCCTCCTACTAGGGTCGGCATGGCTTCCTCTTTGTTTTCTTTGTTATAAAACTTCTGTTCAACTACACTTCAGATGGTTCTCCAGAGTGGTGGTTCTATAATTTAGTTGTAATTTTAATGTGTTCATGGGACGAAGCAGGCACAGTGTTTGCCTACTCCACCATCGTAGGTCCTCGGGAAGATAGTCCTAATTCTAATTTCTTCGCATTGAACTGTACAACTATTTCAGTCCCTATACTCAAATTTAAACGCTCTATGAATGACTTGATTATTTTATTCCAGTTCAGGTTAGAAATTTATCCAATTGATATTAGGAGATCCACCAAAAAGACTCTTGCCACAAATCAATATATTCCAAGCCACAGTTACGGTATATAATTTCAAATCACATCCTGTACACTGTTTCTGCTTGTTTATTTTGTTTAGTGTTTTTCTTTACTAAGAATGAGATATCTTTCAATTGGCAGGATTTTTGAATTTGCTACAGCTGTCAAAAGTTGAAGGCTTTTGTGCTCTATTCATTACATGCTTTGATGAAAGATGCAAGATTTCTGACTGATTTCATATAAATACAAGAAAAATATTGAGAACATTTTAACAAATGAGCTCAAAATATAGATCACTTAGGTTGATTAAAAAATAGCATTTCAAAGGCCTACCTATTTTACTGTCCTGTTGATTGGAAGCAGGAAAGAAATGTTGAGCTAAATTACCTTTGATGGGAATGAAAAGTCACACTTTCCAGAGTAAAAGGCAAACACACCTGCTATTTTAGACCATTATTGTTAGGCACAGTGTTTGAAAACAAGTGTTGATGGAGCTTCATCAGATGTGTATCTTCTACCTTTCAAGTTCTCACAGGCTTCACTGGACTCCCACCATGGATTCTAAATGCTGACAGACATTTTGTGCATAATGTATGTTAATCATCAACTTCCTTTTTTTTTTTAAAAAAAGGATTTATTTTATTGTTTGAGCGGTGAGGGAGAGAAAGAGAAAGAAGTGGGGAGGGCCCAGAGCAGTCTCCAAAGTTGCACATCATTAGTTGTGATATAGTTTCATTCCACGCAGGTGGATGTGGGGCCGCGTGGGGCAGGAACTGAACTGGGGGCCTCCCACATGGGAGGCGAGAACGTTCGCCGCCATCCCTGCGGTTACCAGTTGTGCTGTAGTTCAGCATATGAGTTTTCATGGGCCGGGGCTGGGATTTGATCCCCAAACCTCGCAGTAGGTCTCTTCTTAAATTTTGGTGTAGATTCTCTTTGAATAACTGCTTCATTCTTGTTCCCATCTTGACTTCTCTACCTTGGTCACCCTGGTCTCCTGTCTTTAATCTCTTTTAAATGTGCAACTTCATAATGCCCAGGGACTTTTTTTTTATTTTTATTAAACTTACATGAGTCAAGTTCTTATTTCTGGGCCAATCAACTGCAGGCAGGGTGGTGAGCTATTTTAGCAAAGTGGTTGTTCCCATATGGAGGGACAAGGAGAAGCAACATCTTATAATATCAAGGCTGGCCAAAGAGGTTCATTGGGCACACAATAATATATTCAATAAAAATACATCCTTTGATTATCCTTGACTATGTCAAATGTAGATAAATGCGCTTCTCTATCCAGTTAAACACCCAAGTTCATTTTATTTATTAGGTGAAAAGGACTGAGTTATTCATCTTTCTCAGTTCATTGTCTTTCACTGTTACTTGTCATCTACAGACTGTATTTCATTTTTTGTCAATGGTCGTGGCGCTGTGGCAAGACCCAGGGTTGATGTCAGAAAGGGAGAGAAAAGGAAAGAGAAAAGAACAATATATATTGAGCAACTGATTTGTGCTGGACATTTTCTTACTCATCACCTTGTTTAATTTTTACAGCATGCTCTTGAATTAGGAGTTGCTACTTTATTTTTAGGCCTGAGGAAATATAGGATCTGAGAAACCAACCTATTTATCTGAGATTTCACAGTGAATCAGGGGCCAAACCAAGATTCAGGCACAAGACCCTGGACATGGGGATGAGTTTGGCAACGAAAAAAAACAACACACACTCTCCTGAAGAGATTTGCAGTCTGGTCCCGGAGTTATAATTATTGTCCCTTGCCCCTCAAGCACATTGCTGGAGCAGCTAATATGTGGTGGTTCAGCTTCCTCCTTATACCTGTCTTTGCTGTTCCTGGGAGTGGGGGGCTTAGTAGGAGAGAATGTTCATGAAGCAGGCAATGGGGGGGGGGCGAGGAGGAGAAACAATACACCGTATCTTTCAGAAACTAGGGAGTTGGCCCTTGAGGAGACATCCGAAATGCTTAGCTAATCTCGAAGATATCAGCGTGGCATTAAAGCTGGAACAACAAAACCAGTAAGCGATCAAGTGGGAAGGCAATTCTATTACTGGCATGAGCAGAAAAGGAAGATACTCAAGGGGCTGACCAGAGTCTTTAGCGCCAAAAAAACCCCTGTTTCTCAAACACCATCCCCTTTCCTTGGTCATTCCGAGACTCAGTTTTGTTTTATACAATACTCCCTGTTTGCTGACGGGACCAGCCGCTCACCTATTAAAAGAAAGAAAGAAAAAAAAAAAAGACTACTTAGCATGACTTACAGGGATCCCTAGTTACAATCTTAGCCATAAAGACAAAGGTAGTATTGATGGAAGTAAAAATAAGGGAGACAAATATGGGAAACGCAAAGAGTAATGGGGTGGGATAAACTGAAGACCCCTTGGGCCCCTGAGATTCTCTAAGTTATGATGTCAGAGTTCAGCCTGAGACTTCTGGGTGCTAGGGATGGACCGGAGGAGGGAGAAGGGGAGAAGAGAGTACCATAGGGTTGCTGGAAACAAAATATTGTAACACCTTTGCAGTTTTTCTTGTGTGCCTGGTGGTATCTGTCTACCTTCCCTTCGTTCGTGGGTACAAGCTGCATATAGTACTAGTTGATCTGGGACAGAAATGGACCTAAAGGGGAGTTCTCCTCACTCAGATCTGCATTCTCTGGGACACCTGGAATCGACCAGTGACCCTTTTGAAGGCCACTTTCACATCCTTATTCCTCAGGCTATAGATCAGAGGGTTCAACATGGGAATGACCACCGTGTAGAAGACAGATACAACCTTGTCTTCCTCTGGGGACTTGCTGGAGCCACTCCGCAGATACATGAAGATGAGGGTCCCAAAGAAAAGGGCCACAGCAGTGAGGTGGGAGACACACGTGGAGAAAGTCTTGGCCCTGCCCCCTGAAGACTTCACCTTCAAAATGGCCTTGATGATGAACAGATAGGAAATCAAGATGACCACAGCATTGGCGGAAAAAAAGTAGCCGAAGAAGCCAATGACAATCTCAGTGTTTGTTGTGTCGCTGCAGGCAAGCTTCAGCAGGGGTGGGAGGTCACAGAAGAAGAAGTTGATCTGGTTGTTGTCACAGAAGGAGAGGGTAAAGGTACATGTGGTACGCAGGATGGCCCCTGACAGCCCACAGACATAGGCTACTACCACTAAACTCCAGCAGATTCTGGGATTCATGGCCATAGTGTAAAGCAGGGGGTTGCTAATAGCAACATAGCGGTCATAGGCCATCACTGCCAGCAGGAAGCACTCTGTCCCTGCACAAATGGTGAAGAAAAAGAACTGGGCAGCACACTGGCCCAAGGAGATGACTGTCTTGCCTGCGGTCAGTGTGGCCAGGATCTGAGGGGTGATGATGGAGGAACAACAGGCATCTAGAAGGGACAGGTGACTCAGGAAGAAGTACATTGGGGTGTGGAGTTGAACATCCAGTTGGATCAGAATGATCATCCCCACGTTCCCCAGAAGGGTGACTAGATAGAAACTCAGAAATACCAGAAAAAGGAGCATCTCCAACCTGGGGTAGTCAGTAAAGCCCACGAGAATGAACTCAGTCACTGTGGTGAGATTATGCTTGGCCATGGATTTGACTTGGACTTCTGAGGAGAATGAAATAAAAACAAATCTCAAAGCAATAGGACAGCTTCTTTCTCTCTCCAGCGAAGTTTGATTTATATTTCTGGGTCAATTTACAGTTTGTTTTTGAGAAATCCTGTACCTGGCTGATTCTCCTTGGGCATCTATGTTCTCCTATATTTTTTGGAGCTGAGTCATGAGCTGATCCAAATGAATTCTGGTTTATATTTGGAAATGTCTGTGAAGATAAGAGACACAGACTCAGATTTGGAGAGACTCTCTTTAGCATCTGTTCTAATCCCGTCTCCTGTACTGCATCCTCTCCATCTGTGAGCCTCCAGCCATAGACAGCTCTACCTGCTAACTCTCTTTTTGAATCTGGATTCTCTCTATCTTCCACATGTTGCCTTAATTTTACCTTTTCCAGACATTTGCAATTTAATCCCATCTCATGAAAACCTTTCAGAAGTTGGAAGATGATGAATCTTTTCTTTGACTATTCCTTCATATTACCACCTGTTGATACACTTTTCTAGTTATACAATTCATCATTAGGTAAAAAATTGCTTGTTACATTATATTAAAATATGTTGTTTGAGAGTACAAATGTCTAAATAGTAGATATAAGTTCTCTAACGCATAGTGTAGTGATTATAATCAACAGTACTGTATAATAAACTTCAAAGCTGCTAAGAGAAGACTGGTTTTTAGTTATTATCACCACAAAGAAGACATGATAATTATGGGACATGATAGAGGTGTTAGCTTAAGCTGAGATGGTAATTTTATTATGTACAAATATATCAAACCAACACGTTGTACACCTTAAACTTACATGATATTATTTGCTGACTGTATCTCATAATATAAATAAAAAGATGCCTAAAACTCTTTCTCTCCACTTTAATCTTTACCACTTTAATCTTGGGTCAGGGGCTTCCTCTAGCTCTAATCAGGGGTCACTCATGGGAGGGAGTCACGGACACGTCATCTAAAACACGCCTCCGTGGCTTGTTGTTCCCTCTACTTCACTCTAGCAGCATGGTCTGTACCACCTTCAAACAGGTATTATTATCTTCCTCTTATTTTTTAATTAATTAATTAATTATCTATTTATTTATTTATTTTTACCAACGAGGAATTTTAATTTCTTGGAGGTGAATTTGTCTTAGGTCACTCAGTTTATTTATTTTTTTAAAGATTTATTTAGTTTATTGTTTTTGACAGAGACAGAGAGAGACAGAGAGAAGGAGGAGGGCCCAGGGCAGTCTCCATAGTTGTACATCATCAATTTTCAACATGGTTTCATTCCACACAGGTGGGCGTGGGCTGCGCAGGGTGGGAACTAGGCTGGGGGGTCTCCTGCATGGGAAGCACATCCCTGTGAGCTGGGGGCCAAACTGGGGGCCTCCAACACGGGAGGTTTGCCCCAGTGAGAATCGAACTGGGGGCACACCCCAGTTCAGCATTTTGGGTCTGCACGGGCTGGGGCTGGGACTGGGATTCAATCCTTAGACCCCAGGGCTGCAAAGTGAGCGTTCAACCTGCTGAGCCAGCCCAGCTTCCTGGTCACTCAGTTTAATAAGTAGAAGATCTGAGTTCTGCATACTAATGGTTGAGTGGAAAATTCTGTGCTCTTTGCTATGAATTTGTTTTGCTGCCTCCCTACATTTTACTGCATCTTTATGATTTATGGAATAAAATAAACAAAACATCTCCCTGCAGTTCTTTAGATAATCAGATCCTTCCCAGTTTTAAATCATGAGAAAACTTGGCTAATTTCAACATCTTAAAGTCTAATTCTGAAATTGTCATAGTATATTTTTGTTCATCTCCTTGCAACATGCCAGGGTTCCCTCTGATTTAGGGACAAGATTGTTGAATGCACCTGACCAGAGATCAGGTGGCAGATCATCGGGTGACAGATACAGCCACCCTGGGTCGGTGCCACATGCGTGCCAGGCCTCCTTGCATTAGCTCTAATCCTTCCAGCAGCCCCACAAGTGGGGGAGAAGCGTGACTATTTTATGGATGACCAAAGGGAGGCTCAGAGAGGTTGAGGAAATTGCCCAGCTTGCCATACACCTAGGAAGAAACAGCGTCAACACTTGAATCCAGGATTTTCTAACTTCAAATCCTATCCTCTTAGATAAAGAGAATTACCCATTCTGTAGACCCAAGTCTCCACTTCTAAAATTATAGCACCTCTAAGACTATTAGGCAAATGCTCCACTTCAATGGGAGAAGAGGGTTAAGTTTGATTTTGGAGTATTTGTTGCTTCATGTCTTTTCCCTTTTCTTGTTTTCAGATTAAGATAAATGTAGTTGGGCCATAATGTCTCCCTTGGTATTTTCTTGACAAAATTACTTAACCAAATTAAAGTCTTAATTTTCTCAATAATAAAATAGGAACGTGATGATGATTTTTGAAAACTTTGAATGGATTGTTTACCTAATGTGGTCGAGTGTGCTTATTTTCCAGAAAGTCAGTTTCCAGAATATTTCCCAGAGGGAAAAATTTCAGGACAAGACTGGTGACACCCAGTCATGTATGATCTTATTTAATAAGGGGTTTGGGTTTGCCAGCAGCTTGCATGGGCCCAGAGTAGAGGGCCCCAACAGAACTTCCTGAGCCCAGAACCATTTACAAGAGGGAAAACAAAGCTCTATGGCCAGTAGACATTTTAAGAAGGCCTAAGGACCCATGGGTTGACATTCTCCTTGGCAAAATGTTTTGACTACAATATGTAATGTAAAAAAGAGAGAGAGAGAGAGAGAGAGAGAGAGATCTAGAGGGAGTGGGGAAAGACAGACCATCTTACCTGGAGGAACCTTCAGAGTAGAGAGACCCCTAAACCTTTAAGTTGGAACTTTTTCCCAACTCTTCTTTTTCTTGCTTCGAAAGGTTAAGCCTACTGGGGAGAATGAATTAGCTCAATAAGGCTAACTCTCCTCACCTTCTTGGGATTGATGTCTCAAAACAATACTGTCAACATTTACCAAGCTCTTGCCCTGAGTCAGGTGCATGCTAAGCACTGTAAAGGCTTTATTTCATTTCAACCTGATAATCACATTATGCGAGTGGAATATATCTTTATTTTACAATTAAAAAAACCGAGGCTTAGAAACATTTAAGTATTTTGCCTGAGGTTTCATAGCTAGAAAGAGAAGATGTTTGGGTCTTTTTTTTTTTTAAGTTAAATTTATTGGGATGATACTGGTTAGTAAAATTATATAGGTTTCAAGTGTACAATTCTATAATGTACCTTCTATATATGTATTGCATGTTCACCACCCACCGCCTGTTCTTAATCCTGGTCTCCTTGACCCCCAGAATTGGGTGCTGAACCACTATGTTGTGCTATCCTCCCTAACATTGTAGTCATTTATGAAGCATCTTTGATGTGTCAATTAGGATGTTAAAACATTGTACATACATTATCTCATGTCATTCTCACAATGACCCCTATGATAGAGGTATTATTTTGTCCTGGTGGAAATTAAGACTCTGAAGAGTTAAGTAACTTGCCCAGGGATGTCATGATTAGTTGGTGAGAAAGACCAGATTCTAACTCAGTTCTGTCTTATGCCAAAGCCAGAAGCCACAGTACATATGATCAACCCCATCTCCAGCATAATTGCAAGAAGTACCATAATTTACAGTCACAACTCTTGTCTAAGCAATGCCATCTAATACCCCACCCATGCCTCCATGAAGTTGTTTATATTATCTAACATTTACCTAGTGACACATAAGCCCAAAGATATAACATCTGTAGGTTTAAAAAAAAAATGATTCAGTCTTACTTGTGTATTTCATACAAGAGCGGAGATTCCAAATTCCCGTTAGATGGCAACTTTCTATGACAATGGCCAGATTCTTTGCCCAGTTTCACCTTTCCTTGTTTGTGTGGCCCTACTTCAGAGCCAGTATCCTCTCAACATTACCAAGGTCACAATTACGTCTTGATTACCTGGCAAAATAATCCAGTCGGTTTTCTCTTAGGTTTGTAATCAAATTAATATAAGGTCATTTAAGCATTTTGTAGAAAGCAGTTAAGATTGTTCAAATATTGTAGCTGACAGATTTTAGGTTTCTTCTTACAAAGAAAACCAGTGGGCTATTTAAAGTGCTTTCGAGGATGGTCTTGTGGGAGGGTGGGTCTTGTGGGAGGGATGCAGTGAGCACAGATGTTGCCCCTGAATCACGAATCAGCACCTAGGACAGCCCCTGGGACTCACAGGAAAAGCCGAACACACTTCAGCAGGGGCTTGTTATCTCATCTCCACACAACCGAGAGAATGCAAAACAAATCTTGTGGGATTACATAGCAAACTCGTAAGTCTCATGAGTCTCAAAGTTCATTTGCAGTTTCTGTAGGGAATGAACTTGGTTCCCCTTTGCCAGTGGCCCTTAATGTCCCCTGTCCTGGGTAGTCAGTGGTAGTGCCGGGACTGAGCACACGACATCTGAGACCTCATGTGGAGTTTTCTTTATACTTCATCCATCCTTGCACCTGCTATCAAATCTCATTTCAGGGCCTGAAACCTAGCTATGTTGTCTGCTCAGCATTTCATAGGGAAAAATGATTATGGGTTCAAGAGTGAATGAGGCTTAGAGTGGTCTAAACACGATCCATTTGAATTTGTATCCTGAGTAGCTTGTTAGTTACCCTTCCTTAAAGATCTATTTCCAGAGCTTCTATGGGCAGCTTTCTCTGGTTATTTCAGCTCTCATCTCTTCCCCCGTCACTGAAGCCCACACTTCCTCTGTTATGACCACACGGCTTGCACTTAGTTCCCCTTGTTTGTCCTTGGTGGTCATTCTCATCTCCCCAGCTAGATTGTGGGTTTCTGGAGAACCCATTTTCCTGCCTCCTAAGAACTTGTGCTCTGTTCAGAGGAAGCGCCCCTCTGCCCTGTATGCGCCCGCTCCTCAATGTCAGAACAGCACTCTTAGGAAGAGGAGTCTCAGTGAGGCCATGGGCCGTATTCACTCCAAAGTAACGTGGTTGGGATACGACCCTTCAATAGCCAGCAAGCTTTCAACTTAGCCAGAGTGGTTTTTGCAACTGCAGATGCCAGATGATGCAAGAATATATTACAGAGAAGGAAGTTGGCCACAGGTTGGGACTCCTGGCAGCACAGAGCAATGCTGTCTTCCAGTGCATTTTGGGACAATATGTATAAATAGTTCCTGTAATTAAATACCTATTGAGATAACTGTGCAGTGAGAGTGTGTGCTGTATTACCAGTGTTCCCTGGATGGTGCGTAAGGGGGAGTGTGGCACCTGGGACAAGGTAGAGAAGAAGGAGAGAGAATATGCCAGTGATTTTGTCCCCTGAGGAATTTGTGGAAGCCAGTGATTGGAGTATTTATCACCTTTTCCCCTGTGTGACAGGTTGGGGGGATTGGGGCGCTTCGATGTAGTACACAATTATTACTGCCATTGTTATTAACAGTACTAAGCATTTTGCCTGGAACTTCCGTTGGGACTTTTGGGAAAAGACATGTCTGAGGTTGGATTCCTCATAAAGGAAGGACCAGAGACAGAGACTTTTGGGCAAGCGATTCCCGGAGGGAGTGCTCACAGAGGACACCTGTAAGGGAGTGAAGGAAACTGAAACTAGATGAGCAAAGATGTCGTTTCCCCCGGAGGCTAGCTTAGGGGCACCGGGGGGTATGAACTACACCACACACTCGGTCTGGCCTCTGCTCAAGGGCTCTG
This sequence comes from Craseonycteris thonglongyai, assembly GCA_004027555.1. Lineage (NCBI taxonomy): Eukaryota > Metazoa > Chordata > Mammalia > Chiroptera > Craseonycteridae > Craseonycteris > Craseonycteris thonglongyai. Next base: position 64,012 of record PVKE010000923.1, on the reverse strand, counting down.
GCTGTGCGTAGTCATGTCCATCGTCTTCAGGAGAAGCAGATCCCTGGGTGAGGGGCATATTCCCGAGAAGCCTGGGGCTGGGCGCCATCAGCAGCCAGCACCCAGAGCAGCTGCAGGTGGCGGCACCTGTCTGTACCTGGGACACTTAGGGAGGCTCTTTCTTGCTGACAGACATTTGAGTATTTGTATCGGAGGCTTCTGATGCTATAGACAGCCCAGAGGGGGGTTAGAAATGGATCGGGAAAGACTGGCTTCAAGGTGGTCCAGATCAAAATCCCCATGGCATTTTTTACAGAGCTTGAAGAAACAATCCTAAAACTTGTACAGAACCACAGAGGACCCTGATAGCCAGACCAGTCCTGAGAAAGAGTTCTTTTGTGATCCAGCAGTCCCACATCTGAGTATAGAAATCCAGAGGAAACGAAGTCACTACTTTCTCAAAGAGAGATCCCCACGCACTCGCCATGTTCACTGCAGCATTATTCACAATAGCCAAGACATGGGAAGAATCCCAAGTGTCCATCAGTGGGTGAAAGGATACAGACGATAACACACACACACACACACACACACACACACACACGCACACGCACACGCACACGCACACACACACACGTATTATTCAGCTATAAGAAAAAAGGGAATCCTGCTATTTGCATCGTGGATAGAGCTTGAGGGTATTATGCTAAGTGGTATAAGGCCGAGGAAGACAGACGCTGTATGGTATTACTTATATGTGGCATCTAAAGGAAGCCTTACTCAGAGAAACAAGAGAATCGTGGTTACCAGAGGCTGGAAGGTGGGGGAATTGGGGAGGCAATGGCCAATGGCCACAAACTTGCAGTTAGATGATGATTAAGTTCTGGAGAGCTAATGAACAGCATTGGGATTACAGTCAACAAGTTTTATATACTTCAAAGTTGCTAAGAGATTGGATTCTAAATGTTCTCCCTGCAAAAAGGAAATGATAACTATGTGAGGTGATGGAGGTATCAGCTAAGGCTATGGCGGTAATCCTGTTGTGATATATAAGCATATGAGATCAACACGCTGCATGCCTTAAACCTATACAATGTTACTTATATCTCAATTAAAAAAATAAAAAGGACTGGCTTGATAACATCATTTGTATTCCTGGAGCAAATCAGGCCTCGGAATCCAGGTCAAGTGTTTTCAGTTACATACGTTGATATGTTTTATTTTTTTAATTTAAGTCAATTTGGGGTTTTCTCACAATTTCAACTGAAAAATGTCTGATACTAACTCTGAGGTATTATTACTGTTTTATATGTCTACATAGACATTGAAATATCTGGAAGAACACCTACCAGGCTAAAATAAGTATCATTGTATGCTATGAAAAGGATATCACTTCATAACCTTTATGTGAGAATTTATTAGAAAAATTATATATTATTACAAAAAAATTTCAGTATTTATAGTACAATTGGAAAAGTAATAATGGTAGGAAGGCAATTAAACTGCCTGATATAAAACCTTACTATAGAGCTTTAAAATTGGAAACAGTGTTTTTCACTTATATTCAAGTACACATGAGAAGCTAGTATACATAATAAAGGTGGTATTTCACATCTTTGGGGAAAGAAACACTCATTGAATCATTCATGGTGCAACAGCTGGTTAACTGCAAGTATGTGGGAAGAGAGATTTGACCTGTGTGTCACAACTTACAGCAAAACAAACTTCAGGTATATCAAAGGTTATAAAGCAGATATAGGTGAATCTTTGTCAGCTTTCAGTGTGGGAACTGTATTTTTTAAAACCCAAAACATAGAAAGAAACCATAAAGGACACATACATTTGTTTACATACTTGTAAAATGTTTAAAATGCCATATGTCTAAAACAGCATATTAAAAATGTAAAAGGCAAATAACATAATAAAAAGGTATTTCTGACATATGCGGAAGGCACATCCTGTTGGATTTACCTCCCAGAAACAAATGAGATAGGGTGGAGGGTGTGAAGGCAATTGGGACCTCGTCTGACCCCGAGGGTGGAAAATGCTGACGGCATAATGCTAAGTGGATGATGTTGTTTGGGGTAGAAGTGATCTCCATCACCTTCGAGTATGATAAATAGCACTTATTGTTAAAAAGAATATATGTCTAGAAAGTTTTATTTATATTGAAAATCCAAAATAATGTATTAACAACTATTAGAGTTCAGAAAGTCTTCCAGGTAAAAGGATCCAGGGAAATCATCATCAATAACCTTTCTCTACATGAGCAGTTGTTGATTCTGGGTGGTGAGAACATAATGCAATGCATAGACAATGTAATTAGAATTGTATACCTGGAAACTATGCAATGGTTACCAACCAATGTCACTCCAATAAATTTAACAACAACAACAAAAAAAAAATGAAAAGGAAAATGAAAGACCTAATGAAGGGACTGAATGATTGGGAGAGAAGTCTCATGGATGGTATAAGAGATATAAATATGTGTGTCCTGTGTAGTATAGGAATAAGAAATACCACATGGCTTTATATTTTGTAAGTTACATAAATCTGTTTAATTTCCTCTCTGTCAAGATTAGAAGGTTATTAAATTTCAGTCTTATAAATATGTATATCATTTAAATTTTTTCTTGTTAACTCATTCCCAAAGGAACGGTATAAAAATAGTATGTAAACTTTGTTCCCAATGAAAAAAATGTATAAATGTCTCTAGGAAAAAAATTTGGAAGGATATTTAACAGTATCAGACCCTGTTCTGGGTGTTTTATATGCATCACGTTTAACCTCCATGTGCACTCCAGGTGGCGGGTGTAAAAACATGATGTAACTTCTGTTTATTTTTATTTTTTTGAAGATTTATTTTATTGTTTTTGACAGAGATAGAGACACAGAGACAGAGAGAGACAGAGAGAAGGGGGAGGGCCCAGAGCTGTCTCCACGGCTGTCCATTATCGTGTAAGCTCCTTTGGGGGGTGAAGGGAGGAACCTCCACATTCTCGGAGAAGCTGTCATCTACCCAAGGTAACCATTTGTGACCAATCTCAGTTATGCGGCACAAGTGAAGTAAGCGATCACGTGAAGTCCCACAACCTGCTTTCTCATTTACTAACTGACACTCACAACCTCCAGGGAAAGCACTGCATGCAGGGCCCTGCACACCACACTCATTTGATCCGTGTTTAACCGCTGACTCCTCACACCAATCCTCCGGGGGTAGATCCTGTTACTATCCTCCTCGACCAGTGAGGAAATTGAGCCTCAGCGTGGACATCAGCGCCCACAGTTACACAGGTAGCAAGAGGAAGAGCTGAGCTTGGAACCGGAGCTGCTCTCAGCCACTCTCCTCTGCTGCCTGATGCTAGTGAGCGGACCGAAATACGACCTATATACTTAGGATCTGTGTCACTAGCGCCACCACGGTGGTGGCATGGGGGTGTGGCAGGGAGGGCTCTGGGTCCCAGTTCTGGTGGCTTTTCTTCCTAGCTACGTGATCATCAGACACGTCCGCTGGCCTCTCCGGATCCCACTTTCCTCACCTGAAAGTGAGTTGTGTGAGGATCAAAGGAGATAATGGGGTTACAGAATTCCAAGTGAGGACCATGAAGTCAATTCTTAATTTTTGGGAGGAAGAATCTACACCTTCCATTGTATACAACGGAACAAACCATTGTTGAACAAAAAATGTGCCTTCTTACTGCACCCTCACTACACTCCTGTGAGTTCGGGAGGATCCATGTCCACGCTACAGATGAACGAGCTGCAGTTCAGAGAATTGAAGCAACTGGCTGGACCTGCCCGGCCTGGCCCGCGTGATAGACCTTCAGAGCCTTCTGGTTCTGTGAGACCGTGCGGTTCGCCCTTTTTGCTCTTTTCAGAGGCTTGCTGGAGAGTATTTTCTATAGATATGAGTTTTAATTGAACTAGAAAATGACAACTAAAAATTTCTGTTCCCCAAACAAGTTTCTGAGGAGAAGAGAAACTTAAACAGAGGCTGTGTTTTCGTCTATAGATTGAGCCATGTCTCTATCTGAACACAGGGGCGGGGGGTGGGGGGGGGGGGGGGGGGTGGAGGGAGCCATGTGTTTGCACCGTTTAAACAGTTTGAGGACCCAGGTCCTCCCCGACACTTTGAGTGGCTGTCAAAGCATCTTGTGACTCATTCCTTTGTTCCTTCTTCCTCTTCAGGGCAGCACAAACACATGGTGCCAGTTCTGTTAGAGCAGTAGATGGAGAACCATGGTCATCTTTGTCCAGTTAGCTCTATCTGTTCATCACTCTGTGCCCAGTGTCCAGCTGCATGGTCTAAAGGCAGATCCTTTATGAATCTCTCTTGCATCCTTCCAGCCGAGAGCAGTGGCTACAGAACTTGAGGCACATGGTATAACACAAACTCTACATTTCATCATTTTTAAATAACTTTAAGCCTGACTTGGAGGCTTTCAGTAAGTTAGTTTTGCTGGACTATCTAAATACTTTTCAGAACCATGAGTATATCTTTTCCACAGAATGTACTATTACAAAGCTGGTATCTGGGCACTTCTAACAATTCTTTTCCAAGTGTTTTACTTTTAGAATCGCCTTTCCACACTTTCTTGTTTGAGCTACAGTAGTCTCTTGCCTCCTAGCGCGGTGCTTTCTCTGCTCTAACATGACAGAGGAAGCCTATTTAACACCTAAGCCTGCTGGGCTTTCTCTCTTCCGAACCCCTGGTAGTTTTCTGAGGTTTGGGGAAGGTTTTGGGGAGCATTCACAATCGCAAAGAGCAGACAACCCCAAGGTCTTTCTCCATTAGCCTGGGATTGGGTGAGAATTGCATGTCCAAGATGAGTTTACCAGGGGCTGAGATCAAAACGAGGCTGTGGGCCTTGAGCAGACGTGACTAATGGGGAGGAGAGAGAACCTGGAGGCACAGAGGTCCGCCCGCCTGCGGCGTCTGGAAGGGCTATCTCTGTGCCTCACCGACAAGTTGCTACCAGAGCTCTGCGAACGAACTGCTGACGTTGCTAACACCTCGGGGAAGGCAGGCTCCTGATGGCATTAGGGATCCCTTTCTTCCTGCGCCTCCTGCAGAGCCAGCCATTGCAACGATTTTGTGCGCTTCAAAAACAGGACACGGCTGCTTCAGTGCTCTGCTCATATTTCCCTGGCAACGTTGTTTGTCTAAATTGCCTGGGACCAAATAGCTTCCTCTGAGGCGGCAGTGACCCCTGGGTCTTCTCTCTGCCTTTGAAACTGCTGTTTGTTTTCCCCAGTCTTAATCATTAAGCAGTGGATTGGCTGTTTTATCTAGAGTTATCGATCATGTTGAAGCAGTTCGGGAATTTAGATGATGCTTCCCAAGGCAAGGTGGAGCTCTGTTTGGAGAGAACCAAACTTTCCATTTCCTTGGAAGATCAGCAGACACGGGGCAGCCTTAGTTTTCTTTGGAATTTTCATCCGTCCTTGACGAAACGGACCAACCTGAGACTCGGGAAAATGGTGTGAGGGTGCGTTATGAGGGAAGAGACCTTCCCTCTCGCTCATTGTCTGTGTGGAGGCTGGGGTCACAGTGTTAGCTTTGGGTTTATGGAGGTCTCAGGAGGTGACTACAGTGGCATAGACCCAGACCTCCCTAAGCTTTCCGTTCTCTCTCTTGAGCATCTGCCTTTCTTCACCATCCATAGAACAGGCTGATTTAGGTCAAACAGTATGTGACCTGTCTTTCTAGAACCCACTGGAAAAGTCCTCTGGCGGCACGGTTATTGGTCTGATGCTAATAGGGCCGAGCATTCTGAATATCCTGGTACCCAGCCAACAGGCCATTTTATTTTGTATTTATTTATTCATCAATACCTCTTTCCAAAAGAGATGTAAGGTGGCTTCTAAAAATGCATGACATGCAGCAAGGTAAAATAAATAAAAAATGAGGAATGAGATTTGGGCAAAGGGAAAGTACAGATAGGCAGATAATGTTAAGGATAATGAGGAGCCAGGAGCAAGGTCGGGTCACATGACTTTTGTCTTGTCACTCAAACCTGTGCTGACAGGGGTGGTTCCTCGGCGGCGGCACACTCCTCATTAGAGCTTTGTCTGATGGTGGCCCTGTGTGTCGCTCCTGCCTTCTCATCCCTGCCGACAAGACGTGGCAAATAAAGGTGATGCCCCCGAGAGAACTTGTGCAGTCTTCCCGACTCAGAGTGGGATCATTTTCCAAAATCTTCGCCTTCGTTACTCTCAGCTTTGTCCACATGTAGAGAGTAAGGTAGGGAAAGCTGCTAAAAATTCTGGGCATAAGAAAGGTGCTTACTCCATGGTCAGCCATTACTTATACTTCTGAGCAACAGGGAGCTGTGGGGAGCCCAGCCCTGGAGTGCAGCAGACACCGGCTCAAATCCCAGCTTAGCAGGCTGTCAGCGAGCCTCGGCGAGCCCCTGTCTTCCCGCTGTAAATAGGGACAACAACAATATCCAGTGTTGGGGTGTCGTGAGAAGTGAGGCACTTTATGTAAGAACAGTATCTGACATACTGTCATTCTTCACTATTATGATTAATCCATGTTCTTTCCTTCTCTCATTGGACTTTTCCCCCAATTTGTTCTTTTTTTAATTTGTATTTATTTTATTTTTCAATTACAGTTGTCATTCAGTATTATTTTATATTAGTTTCAGATGTACAGCATAGTGGTTAGGCACTTGATATATCATTTGTGAAGTGATTCCCCCGATTAGTCTGGTACTCAGCTGACTAGACTAGACATAGTTATTACAATAATATTGACTATAATCCCTGTGCTGTGCTTCATCTCATGGGACTTTTTTTTTTTTAGATTTATTTTATTGTTTTTGACAGAGACAGAAAGTACAGAGAGAAAGAGAGTGAGAAGGGGGAGGGCCCAAAGCAGTCCCCATGATTGTATGTCAGCAGTTTTCAACATGGTTTCATTCCACACATGTGGGCTGGGGCTGTGCAGGGCGGGAACTGGGCTGGGGGCCTCCTGCATGGGAGGCACACCCCCTTGAGCCAGAGGCTGAACCGGGGGGTGAGAACAGAACTGGGGGCGTCCCGCATGGGAAGCACACCCCAGTTCAGCATATGGGTCCGCATGGCTCAGGGCCGGGATTCAATCCTCAGTCCCCAGGGCTGTAAAGTGAGCGCTTAACCCACTGGGCCATCCCAGCTTCCCCTCATTGGACTTTTAAGAGGAGATGAGAGACCAGCGTGTAAAAGAACAGGCTGCAGCATTTGAAGTCCTTTAGTGCCATTTCCTCATATAAGGACACAGATTCAGAGACGGAGAGAGTGGCTTAAGTTTGCACAGTACATCAGTGGCAAAAACCAGACTTGAATTCAAGGCTCCTGACACCATTTTCAGACTTTCTAGCTCATCATAATCAACTGCCCCTCCCCTGCCATGACCCTCCCTTCCAAAGGAAGATCGCGGCCCTCCCCTGGAGGAGATCAAAAAGTGTCTGAGGGGAGGAGTAGAATGAAGGGGGTCTCCTGACGTATGCCTCCTGGGCTGGGGCTGCCTTGAAGCTGGGCTGTAGCGTCCTGCTTCCTGGACCAAAGTGACAAGTCACCATGGAGGTTAGTGGGAAGCATGAGGAGTTTGGAGCTGGAAGTCCTGGTGCCCCTTAGAACTGTGTGGTCCTGGAAAGGTTGGTTCAACCACTTCAAGGCTCATTTAACTGAGCAATAACATGGAGAGACATTTCTGAAGGGTGAAACAGCCTAGTGGTTGAAAAATTACTCTTGCTATCCAGTTCCATGGATCGAGTGTTTCCTGTGTCCTGGACACAGTGATTGTGTTTTCATGAAGTAGCTCTCTGATCTCTCACAGCATAGCAGGGCTCTTGTTACTGCAATAGGTTTCAAGACAGACTCAATGGGTCAAGTACTTTGCCCCAGGTCGCCCACATGGAAATAATCGAGTCTGAGTTTGGAACAAGCGTTGTCTGTCCTCAGGGCCCATTTCTTAGTCTTACTTTGGTACTGAACGATCGTAGACTGATGTTGAGCCTACGAGATAGCTTAGGAGCTTCTTTCTGTATTAGGAGGTTGACCCTTTTGAACAAAGTTACCTCAAAAGTGTCTCACAAGGACCTGAAGAACTCCGTATATTTTGTAGTGGAAGTGGGGTGCTTCATGGCTTGTGATTTGAGTTCTTTCTATTGTTTGTGGGTAAATGTGCAAATCCAGCCTTTCTGCTATAATGTTACCTTTTCAATAAACCTTCCCGAATGGTCCTATTGAAAACCCTTTTCAGACTTTGGCTCTTCCAAGTCTCCACACCCTGCCGTTCTATTTATTTATTTATTTATTTATTTATTTTTATTTTTGACAGAGAGAGAGAGATACAGAGAGAGAGAGAGAGAGAGAGAGAGAGAGAGAGAGAACTGAACTAGAGGAGCTCCCAGCCCAGCACATGGTTTCTCATGGGCCGGTGCCGGGACTCGATCCCCGGTCCCCGGCGCTGCAAAGTGAGCACTCAACCCACTGAGCCATCCCAGCTTCCCCCCCTGCTGTTCTTTAAAACATTTTTTTTTTCATATAACGTTTATCATCATCTATCACAGTAGAAAATGTAAAAAATACTTGAAAAAATATATTGTATATGCTTAGCTCTCTGCTAGAGTGATAGCTCTACAAGGGCAAAGGTCTTTGCCTGTTTTGTTCTGAGCAACCAGAAGCATGCCTGGCACAGGGTAGTTCTCAGTAGATTCTTACTGAATAAATACATGAATGGAGTCCCTTTTCTTTCTTCCCCCCTTTGGTAGGATGATTTGTGTGAATTCCTTTTAGAACACAGCTAGTCATTGTTTTGTCCAAAGATCAGGATTAGATTGTGCTCTAAGGGTGGGGAAAAAACAAATTCCTAAATGTTTATATTATCAGGAATTCAGTGGGATAAAAAAAAAAAAAAAAAAATTAGATGCTGACCTTTATTTCATCAAGAGATCAGCTGTTGTCAAACATTGATCAAAGTTTCATTTTCTTAGTTTTCTGAAATTCTATGAGCTCTCGCTCAAATTCAGTTTTTATTTCAACTTTGGAAGGAGGATTAGAAGAATCACGTTTGAAGTGCACATGCAGGATTTCCATTACCCCAAATTATCAGCATCTGAAGGTACAGAGGCAAGATTATCCAAGTAGCTGGCAAGCATGCCAGCTGTATCAGAATTCTAAACTTAGTGTGATGGCTTTGTCCCTTAATGAGCTGCACAGGCTAATTCTGGAAGGGCTTGATTCATGTATCTCACTAATTGATATTGATCTGGCATTAAAAAAAAGTGGAACAGGTCCTGTGGAATAAGAGAAGAACTTGGAAACCAGGTCACACTGCTTGGCAGGAAGAGAGAGGAAGAGTGACTTGGCCCGCAATAAGTTGTAGAGGTCTATTAGTGCTTGCTCTTCACAGCTCACTGTTTTGCATCCAACTCCAGTCTGTTCATTGCACATCAAAAGAACTACAAAGAAAGGTCGAGCTGATATTGCGACACCAGAGTTGTGGACTTTTGGAGATAAGATTCCAAAATGTACTTGAACCTAGGAGCACATTACTCACATTGTTGCATAATTTAGAAAAAAATAATCCTAAGTGTATGACTCAGACAACTTGCTCAGCACAGTATGTAAGTTACGTCTTTCACAGTAATATTGTGATGTTAGTGGTGAAATCCCTTTTAAATTTACAAGGAGATGGAGGCTCAGAAAGATTCATTAACTTGCCCAAGGTCTCCAGGAATTTGAACCAAGGTCTGATTTCAAAGCCCATGTACTAATACTCTACCACTAGGGTTTCTCTACCAAAGTGGCATTTTCTGGCTTTTTTGGTGAGGCTGGTGAAGGCTTCCAATTTGGAACCTATCAGAAGTTTGGAAATGTCTGAGGAGCTAACTTCTAGCTCTGATGTTGCCTCTTTACTAACTATGAAATCATGAACTAGACATTTCAGCTCTTTGACCCTCATCTTCTTTTGACAACAGGATTAACAATATGTGCTTCCAAGGATTCCCCAAAGATCAAATGACATAAAGTTTGTATAAAAAAAAAACCCAAAAAACAAAAAGTAGATGATTGTCATGACTGAAAATGATTAAAACAAGCAAGACCTTAATTTGTCTTCAATGACATTTTCTTTCCTTCCTTCCTTCCTTCCTTCCTTCCTTCCTTCCTTCCTTTCTTCCTTCCTTCTTTCATTTATTTTAGTGGGCAACCTAGGATTCATAGCAGAGAATGGCACTGTGGGGACAGAATTCATTCTGATGGGGTTCCAGCTGCAGGCGGAGCTGCAGGTGGGTCTCTTCTTTGTGTTCCTGGTCCTTTATCTCATCACCATGGTGGGCAACCTGGGAATGATAGTGCTGAATCAGAGTGACCCTCGCTTCCAGACTCCCATGTATTTCTTCCTGAGTCACCTTTCCTTCCTGGACATTTGCTACTCCTCAGTGATTGTCCCTCAGTTGCTTGGAACCTTGGATACGGATAGGATGGTCATTACCTATGAGCGCCATGCTGCTCAGTTCTTTTTCTTCACACTCTGTGCCAGTGCTGAATGTTTCCTTCTGGCTGTGATGGCCTATGACCGTTACGTGGCTGTGTACAACCCCTCCATTATGCCACTGCCATGACTCCACAGACCTGCCAGGGGCTGCTGGCTGGGGCGTATGCTGGTGGCATGCTCAATTCCATGATCCGCACTGGGTGTACCTTCTCGATCCCCCTCTGTAAGTCCAACCATGTGGACTTCTTTTGTGACCTGCCCCTGCTGCTGAAGCTTGCCTGCAGTGAGACCAGGCTGTGGGAACAAGTGGTCTACCTCCTAGCTTTCCTGGTAATCTCAACCAGCATTGCGGTGATTCTTCTGTCCTACCTGTTCATCATTCGGGCCATTCTGAAGATTTGTACAGGAGGTGGCAAAGCCAAGACTTTCTCTCCCTGTGCTTCTCACGTGACTGCTGTGGCTCTCTCCTTTGGGACCCTCATATTCATACACCTGAAAGGTAACATGGGCACAGCGCTCGGGGAGGACAAGATTGTGTCAGTATTTTACACGGTGGTCATCCCTATGCTGAACCCAACGATCTACAGCCTGAGAAACAAGGCTGTGAAGGAGGCTCTGAAGGAAGCTCTGGACAGGATGAGGGTTTCCAAGTAGAGGGAGAGAGACTGGAGCTCCCTCAACTCAGCAGTTCCTGCAGGTCATCCTCGGGGCTCTTGCCTTGTCCCCTTAACACATGAACCGAAACTCGTAATTACACAGACATTTTGGCACAGGAAAATGTAGATTTGGGTTTTAGCAATTTATTTATTAGCTCTATTGACCTTGAACCAGAAATTCTCTGTCTCACTTTTCACACCAGTGAAAATTTCTGCCTTGCTATATGATGACAGGCAGGATCAAGAGAGACAGCATGTGAAAGGGCTTTATAAATAATAACATGCTATAAGAAATGTAAACTTTATTTTTTGAACCTGTCCTTGTTATTGTTAAGTGTTTCCTCAGCTACTTAATTTTTTTTCTACTAAGCTAATGTTTGCACCTTGAATAATGATAAAATGAATGATAAAATGAATAATGATAAAACAGTAACGATTGTTTACAGAGTAAGAGCACTCACATTCTTTGGTTGTGGATAATAAGGTGGAAATCAGCTTTGACCAAAAAAAGCTTTTCTCAACGTTCAATCATATCCAATGGAGGCCATTTGTCATGGAAAACATGTGTTAAACAGAGGGGAATGTAGATATGAATTGGGAAATGTTCAACTAAAACATGTTAGCCTACTTCCCAAGATAGCTTAGAGGACCAAAACAATGTAGAATAAAAGAAAGATGTAATGATTTTCATTACTTACTGGAAACAATTTGATCTTGATATACAACCAGACTGAGTCCAACATACAACTTTTGAACTATTTCTTGATCACCAAAGGTCAAAAACTCTACTTTAGTTCTGAAACATCATTCCTGGACCATCTGCCTCAATTAACTCAAGCAATTTTCTCTTCTCCCATAATGAAAACCACTATCTACTTCCATCTCCTGTAAGACATTTACTTTATTATCAGAAGACAGATAACTGTGAATCTGAGTGCCACCTTTTAATGACCTCCATATCTGCTAAAAATATTACTTGGGAAACCTCTTCATGGAGATTCAATCTTATTCATCATGTCAGTGAATATTTACTGACTAGCTACTATTATTGGGCATTATACTAGGTTCTAAAATGTAGTAATAAATAAGATAGACATGGTTCCTCCTGGAGATTAAAACTTGGGACATAGACAGATATTAAACCATTACACAGTTAATTGACTTTTTAATATTATTTTGGAAAGTGGAACAAAAGATGAGTACAAGATATGGTTATACTGCATAACAGAGTTCTGACCTAGTTTGATGTGGTCAGAAAAGGCTTCCCTTGGTGAGCACATAATGTGATGCATAAGTGATGTGATGTGAACTTGTACATCCGGAAACTATCTAATTGTTACCAATCAATGTCACCCCAATAAATTTAACAATTTAACAATAAAAAAAAAAAAAGAAAAAATAAAAGGCTTCCCTGAGGAACTAACATTTAAGCTGAGGCTTAAATCATAAGCATGCCATAGCCAGGGGTCGGGGAGACTGTGACAGATAGAAAAAGTTGCAAGGATGGCTTGAGGAACTGAGAGAAGCCAGTGGCTGAAGCGTAGTGAGTGAGAGGACTTTGTGTGAGATGCTGCTGATGAATTCAGGACAAACTAGGTCATAGGAAACCTTGCAGGCTTTCTTAGGGACTGGTGGACTTTATTCCAAGAGCAAGACGTGAAATGATCGTATCTGAATTTAAAAATATCCCCTAGGCTGTAGTGTGATGGGTGTAAGGGGTCCTGAGGCAGTGGAAATGGAGGGAAACACACCTGTTTTATCTAAGAAACAACAAACGGTACCTGATTTGCACACAACATTGTATGCTTCATTCTAGAATACATATTAGGTCAGAGAAAACTAGCAGGAGCAGGACCATGATAATGGTTTAGTACTGATTCTTGGCAAAATGGTGAAATTGAGGAATGATACTGTTGGAACCATCCGTTTTTGCATTGGTACACCTTCCCTTCCCTGAATTGCAATCTTCCTCAGGCATACTCAGGTATACACCAGGTATCCCTTTATCAAAAATGGTCAATTACTTTCTCTTAAGAGACCCACACATTTTCATCAACTCCTACTATATAACAAGCTTTGTTAATGGGCTAAAGAGATCCCCCCTTGTAAGACTTCTTGCAAACCGGTAAATGGGCAAAATGTTCAACAGTGAGTGGGCTATTTTGATAGGGATGAGAGCTGCCCCTCACTTCTCCCACCTTCTACTTGGTAAATGGCAATCAATTCTGTCTTTAAATGAATGACCTTTGATACATGTAGAGTATCTGATGTAATATACAGTCGTTTCAGGGGTGCACAAAATGGATAAAAACAAAATGAAGTTTTAGCATGTTGTAGGAGAACACCTTCTGAGAAATGTGAGAAGGCACCGGAAGAAATGGCATTGACACTGAATTTCAATTACATAAATTAATAAACAAATGAAAATATTCATAATTACCTAATGCATGTCAGGCTCTGTGCCAAGAGTTTCCATGTATCTCATTTGAAGACTCTCGACCTACATAATCTTTCAGAAAAAAGAATCCTGTGATGGTTGATTTTGTGTGTAAATTTGATTGAATCACAGGGTGCCCAGACAGTTGGCTAAACATTATTTTGGGGTGTGCCTGTGAGGCTGTTCCCAGGTAAAATTAGCATTGGGATCAGTGAACTCAATAAAGCAGGTTGCTGGCCCTAAGGTGGGTAGGAATCACCCAAACAGTCAAGGGCTTGAATAGAACAAAATGCAGCAGAAGGGAGGTCCATTGCTTCTTCTCAGCCTGACTACATGAACTGGAACATTGGTCTTCTGCACTTGGGCTGGGATTTACACCATCAGCTTCCCTGGCTTTCAGGCCTTCAGAAGGAACTACACCGCTGCTTTCCTGGGTCTGCTAGACATAGGATTTTTCAGCTTTCAGATAAGTAACCATGTGAGCCAGTTCCTTATAACAAATCCCCTGTGTCATCGCAGATACAGCATCTCCAAAAGTTTCCCACCACCTTTTTATTATTATTATTATTATTATTTGTGATAAGAATACATAATGTAAGAACTACTTCCTTAGCAAATTTTTAAGTATGCAATATAGATTGTGGTGATGGTTTCACAGGTACATACATACTCACCTCCAAACTCATCAAGTGGTAAACATTAAATATGTACAGTTTTTTTTATGTCAATCATATGTCAAGAAAGTGATTTAAGAAAAATCTCTATACATATGTTGTATTGGTTCTGTACCTCTGGAGAACTCTGAGTAATAAAATCCAGGAGGTGACATTGGAGTTGTTTTCTTTTTATCCCCTTCAACTTCTAAGTGTAGCCCTTTTAGGAACGGGGTTTTGAATGATAAATTTTTAGCTATCGTGCTTTGGCCCCAATCTACCAAAAATGGTAGAAGGAAGATAGAGAAAGCAGACCATCAGACTTTTCACTGACCCATTTAACTCAATACATCAAAAGGTCAACACGCCAAGATCTCATCATTTAGAACAACACCAAAAAGTGATGTCACCAAGATGGTGGTACAGATGACCCCAACATCTGTCCCCCCACAAAGATCAGCAACTTGATAGCTACCCATGATCGTTTCTTTCCCTGAGAAAGGGAGCACGGGGTGAGTGACTGGCCTCCCAGCCTGGTGGGCCATGCCCAGAGAACCCGCTTTGGTTTTATCCCGTCCAGAGATGGCCAACTGTGATGTAAAAAGGTGGATGGCTAGGGACAAGGAGGGAGGCCTGGGGCCTCCAGGATCAGCCACATAGTGGGAGTGACCTGCTCTGCAGATGACCCCAGCAGCTTTCACCACTGAAGAAACCAAAGGCCAGCACAGCCCCTGAGGACCTTACACCGATTACATTGGTGCTTTTCACCCCACATTTGTAGATGCCAGCCACCTGAGTTCATCCCACCTCTTTCTCCAGCCTCCCTCTTCCAGCCCTGTATCTGACAAGGAGTTCAGGCCAAAATCTAGAAGGAACTCCTATAACTCAATGGCAATAAAATGAACATCCAATGAAAAAT
This sequence comes from Craseonycteris thonglongyai, assembly GCA_004027555.1. NCBI lineage: Eukaryota > Metazoa > Chordata > Mammalia > Chiroptera > Craseonycteridae > Craseonycteris > Craseonycteris thonglongyai. Next base: position 48,882 of record PVKE010000923.1, on the reverse strand, counting down.
AGGCAGAGCCCCTGAATAGGCATTTTCCCTAAGAAAGCGTACAGACAATAGGGACACAAAAAGACGCTCAATTTCACTAACCGTAGGGAACTGAAAATCAAAACCACAATGAGATAGCACCTTATGTCTGTTAGAATGGCTGTGACCAACAAGACAAGAGATAAATGCTGATGAGGAATTGAAGAAAAGAGAACCCTTATGCACTATTGGTGGGGATGTAAATTGGTACAGTTCCAATGGAAAACGGTATGGAGTTTCTTCAAAAATTTAAATAGTACCACATGATCCAGAAATTCCACTACTGGGTATTTTTCCAAAAGAAATAAGATCAATATCAAGAAGAGATGTCTGCAGTTACTTGTTCATTGCAGTGTTTTTTACACAATAGTCAAGACATGGAAACAACGTAAGTGTCCATTGAATGGATAAAGAAAATGACACACACACACACACACACACACACACACACACAGGAATACTGTTTAGCCATATAAAGAAGAAAATCCTGCCTTTACAACAACATGAATAGATCTTGACAACATTATGTTGAGTGAAATAAGTCAGACAGAGAAAGACAAATGCTGTATGATCTTTTATGTGGAGTCTAAAAAATTGAACTCAGAGAAACAGAGAGTAGAATGGTGGTTACCAGGGGCTGGGAGTTGAGAACACGGGGAGATGTTGGTCAAAGGGTATTAAACTTTCCATTATTTCCAGAATAAGTTTCAGATCTAATGTATACCCTCAGGACTGTAGTTAACAGTACTGTATTGCATACTTGGAAGTTGCTATGAGGACAGATCTTAAACATTGTCACCATAACAACAACAGCAAGAACAAAATACTAATTATGTAAGATGAAGAATATGTTAACTAATGTGGTAAACACTTCACGATACATATGTGCATCAGATCATCCATTGTGCCCCTTAAACTTACACAATGTCATAGGTCAATTGTATCTCAATAAAGCTGGTGGGGCGCAGGAGTGGGGGCAATAACAACATTGATACTTTAATTGTGATTTTTCTTTTTCACAGGTATTAATTGAGTGAATGAATGCAGGTGTGAAGTTGGAGCCCAGCTAACTAGATTATTACATGAGGGCAAGAGTACTGGAGTATAACTCAACACATAATCTTGGGCCTTTGGTTCGCATAAATATTTATCTATTCACTTTTGTTTATGGGTCAGCCTATGCTCTAAGAGGGCCCTACAGACAAGGTCAACAGCAACCACAAAAAACTGTGGTGGCGGTGGTTTTGTTGTCATGAAAGTGCATACAATACAGATAGAAACACTTCTCAGGTTTCTGTTTTGCCCGCCTTGCTCACATTGCATTCGTTGCCCTCCTTGCTCACAACGTATTTGTCTAGCCTAGAGGGACAGGGGTAATGCCACCCCAGCCTGTGCAAATGACCACAAGCTGCCCATGGCCCAGCCCCCATGGATCTCCTATATCAAGGTGACCAGATGTCCCGCTTTTGGCAGTACAGTCCTGATTTTTAACAATTTGTCCCACGTCCCGTGGCATTTTAAAAATGTCCCGAGTTTTGGAAAGAATGCACGACAAGCTAGGGAACGGCGGGAGATAGACCAAATTTTTAATCAAGAGCCCCCTCCCTCCTGGTCAATGGTGTCCCACTTTACCAATGTTAAAATCTGGTCACCTTACATTTTGGCAGCAGTCGTGATAAAGGGTTAAAAAAAAATGAAGCATTTCGGTTAAGAGTTTGTTTTTTGTTTTTTACTGGGATGGAGTTCAAAGAAGGTAAGATAGCTCAAGGCTCTGACTTTCATTTTGCCTGATGCTGAATTCAAACCTCAAACAATATTTTCCCCTCAATCTTCCTTAGACATAGAGTGTGAGGAGGGTAAGTCACTTGAGAAATCGGGGAAAGCTGATAGACGTTGAAAGGAAAGTAGGCTCTCTGCTTCCCCGCAGTGCGTCAGCCATGCCGCTCCAGGGACCACGATGCCTTGTGGATGAATTATGCAACTCATCCCTTTAATCCTATGGGGACAGGAGGTCTCTGCTTCTTCCACTCACCTCTCTTCAAAAACCACAAAGTCATCTGAGAGCTTCTGAAAAGAACATTGTGTCTTTTTCTCAACGTGTCTTTATCCTTATTTAAAACACATTAGATATTTTTTCTTTCTTTTTTTTTTTAAAGATTTATTTTATTGTTTTTGACAGAGAGAAACAGAGATAGAGAGAAGGGGGAGGGCCCAGAGCAGTCTCCATAGTTGACAGCATAGTTTTCCATATAGTTTCACTCCATAGGTGGGTGTGGGGCTGCGCAGGGCAGGAACTGGGCCGGGAGCCTCCTACATAGGTCCTGGCAAGAACTAAGCTGGGGGAGCTCCCCAGTTCAGCATGTGGGTCCGCATGGGCTGGAGCCGGGATTCGATCCTTGGGCTCCAGGGCTGCAAAGCAGGTGCTTAACCCGCTGAGCCATCCCAGCTTCCCCTGTTAAGACGCAATATTGCAAACACACACACACAACAGCAATTAACAACAGTGCTTTTTCTTTTGTAATGGAACGAATACCTGAATTCTTTCTAATTCTACCCTTAGTAAACATGCACCTCTGGGTTTTCAAACCCTAAATAAATGTATTGTAAAAATAGCCTTTCTATGCCTGTTACTTTATATTTTCACTCGAGACACAGTCTAAAATACTTTATTCATTAATTCAATAAGTTAACTATATTTTGAGGGACTGCTACATGCCAGGTACTATCCTAGCAGTGTGAGAGCTGCATCAGTGAAGAAAATAGGTAAAAAAAACCTCTTCCCTTGTAGAGCTTACATCCTAATGGAGGAGATAGACAACAGACATTGACTATAAAAGATAAATAAGGGGAAGCCGGGATGGCTCAGTGAGTTAAGTGCTCACTTTGCAGCCCCGGGGACCGAGGAATCCCGGCCTGGGCCCGTGTGGACCCATATGCTGAACTGGGGAGTGCCCCCAGTTTGTTTCTCACCAGGGTGAGACCCTGGCCCAGTTCCTGCCCTGTGCAGCCCCGCGCCCACCTGTGGAATGAAACTGTGGAAAAACCGATGATGTGCAACTATGGAGACTGTTCTGGGCCCTCCCTCTTCTCTCTGTCTCTGTCTCTCTCTGTCAAAAACAATAAAAAGAAATCTTTAAAAAAAATAGATAAGTAAATGATGTAGTTGGTAATATACCATGTTAAAATGTGTTATCTGTTATGGAAAGAACCTGAGACATGGATTTTGTAACATAGCTGAGTAATTCCCTATGTCAGAGATTCTAGATGAAAAGCTAGGAGGTAATTATTTCCTTTCCAGTGTGACTATAACTTCAAATATACCCATTGACTGACAGCTCCCTGTTTTCCTTACCTTCCAGCCTCTGGAAACCACTCTTGTAGTGTTGCTTCTGTGAGCTTGACTGTGCCAGGTACTACCTGTAAGTGGGGTCATGCAGTATTTGTGCTTCTGTGACTGGCTTCCTTCGCTCAGCATAATGTCCTTAGGCCCATCCATTGTTGGTAGTTACAAAACAGTCGTGGGGAATATAATCAATAATATTGTAACAACAAGTTGTCAGATGGTCCCTAGACTATCGGGGGGACCACTGCATAAATTATATAAATATCTAACCACTATGCTGTACACCTGAAACTAACAAAATAATATTGAGTGTCAACTGGAACTGAAAAAAAAATGTGGGAAGCTGGGATGGCTCAGTGGGTGAAGTGCTCGCTTTGCAGCCCTGGGGACTGAGAATCGAATCCTGGCACCAGCCCGTGCAGACCCATATGCTGAACTGGGGAGTGCTTTTCATGTGGGAGCCCCCCAGTTCAATTCTTGCCCCCCAGTTGGGCCCCTGGCTCGAGGGGACATGCCGCCCATGCAGGAGACCCCCAGCCCAGTTCCTGCCCTGCGCGGCCCCTGCCTACCTGTGTGGAATGAAACCATGTTGAAAAAGTGATGACTGTACAGCTATGGAGACTGCTCTGGGCCCTCTGCCTTCTCTCTGTCTCTGTCTGTCTCTGTCAAGAACAATAAAATAAATCTTAAAAAAAAAAAGTTAAAAAAAGGAGCACTCCCGGACAATTCAGATTTCACCTTTATCAGGAATTTTGGCAGAGACCCTATGGAGTTCACTAGGCCATAGCTGCATTTCCTAGGAGATTAAGAAAATGGACAAGCTGTGTGGACATCCTCTAGGCCAGGAGAACAGCAGTCCTGAGTCTCAGAAACGATTGACTGAGTAGAATCAAGAGGGTTGGGCTGAGGGTCTGGGAAGGTGCAGGTGCACCTAGCTCTGGATGCCAGGATGTGATGGGGGTAGGCTGGAAGAGAAAATAAAGGACAAGGACAATTACAATTGCAGAATCAGAGCACTTAACAAGAGCTCATCGCTGAGTGCCCTGCAGCAGGGCAGTGGATGGGAGTCCCCGGTTCCACACACACTGACATCAGCAGGGAGGAGCCAACTTAAAATATCGTGGCAAATATTTACTTGGAAACTACCTCATTGTTTTAAACTTGTATGCCTTTGATTATTAATGAGGTTTGGAGTTGTCTCATTCATTTGCATCACTTATATTTCTGTTGTAAATTTTTTATGTGCTTTGTCGATTGATTTGTAAGAGTAATTTCTGTATTGGGGAAGTCCGCCCCTCATTTGCATTGCAAATAGTTTCCCAGGTTTGTCTTTTGAGTTGGTTTATGGTGCTTTGTGCCTCCAAAATGTTGAAATGTTAAAATTTGATGAAGTTAGATTTATCTGTTTTTCTAGGTTTCCTGTTGTGATTAGAAAGGCCTCTCTAAGATAATCAAATTCACCCACATTTACCCTAAGAGTTGTTAAAATTTCATTTTCTTTTCATGTCCCAATTCTTGGATTCATCTGGAATTTATTTTTCATTTCTTTGCTGAATGCTCATCAATACCATCTCCCCAATGGAATACGAGTTTCAGGAAGGCAGGCACGGAGTTTTTGCTGTTTGCCAATGTGATGCCAGCGCCTGGCATAGAGCCTGGCACCTGGTAAATGTTTAGTAAACATGCCTTGAATTAGTACATGAATGAAATTCTAGAAAATAAAGGGATGAGCTAAATCTATCGGAAGGAAAGTCTTTATCTCTGGATTTTGTAGTTTTAAAGAAATTAAAATAGACTAGGTCATGTCCAGAAAGTAAAAGTGAAGGTGGTGAAGGAACTGGAAACCAAGTTAGATCAGGAACTGGGATTCTTGCATGGAGAAAACTCCCCGGCGGTCCAGTCCTTTGTCCAGGGTTAAGGAGATGAGGTTGGGCCAGTGGTGGATGCTTGGCATGAACTGCTCAAGAGGGAATGGGTGGTATTGGAAGACAGTGAGCTCTTTTCCCCTAGGGTTGCTCGAACATATGAGGGCTGTCCAGAAAGCACCCAGCCGTGTAATATGAAAAACAGAGGCATCGATGGCTGATTTCCTCTGGACAGCCCTCATACATTACAGGATTCTTAGGGATTGTTGTGGAAGGTTCAAACATCAATCAACTGAGTGATATGGGTTGAGGATAATTCAGTAGGGAGGGGTGGAGAACTGTGAATGGGAGAGGCCCTTTTTTTTTTTTTTTAATTATTATTTTATTTTTTATATCTTTTTATATTTTTATAGAGAGTAATTATTTTATCTTCAGTGCATATTTATTTCTATTTTACTTTTGACAGATAGAGAGAGAGACAGAGACAGAGACAGTTAGAGAACCGAACTGTGGGAACTCCCCAGTTCAGCATGTGGGTCCTGCCTGGGCCGGAGCCGGGATTCGATCCTCGGTCCTCGTGGCCTCAAAGTGAGCGCTCAACCCACTGAGCCGTCCCGGCTTTCCCGAGAGGCCCTTTTTTAATGGACCAAACAAAACATATCTGCTGGCAGGTTTTCTCCTCTGGTACACCAGTTTGCAACCCCCATCTCAGATAAAAGGGGAATTGTGTAGAGAATATGACAGTTTTGGATTAGATGACCTTTCCAAAGTCTTCTGCCCTTGGCTCTCTGATTTCCTGAGCTATAATGTGAGGGATTATTAATAGTGTCAGTATATCACTAGAATATGACTTTGCTTATGAGAAGAGTAGATAGAGTGGAAGAAGAATTAGGGTTTGATGGAGGAAAGAGGGTCCCTGGAATTCGTCTGCTATATACAACCGATTATCATCTTATGGCAATAAATACTACTTGCTGTTATTAACAGAGTATGAAGAAGTTATATAAGCAAGTGTTTTAAAACTTTTATTAAGTGCAGAGGTGACATTGGTTAATAAGATTCTATAGGTTTCAAGTGTATAATTCGATACTACATCATCTGTATGTTGCATTGTGTGTTCACCACCCAAAGTCAAGTCTCCTTCTGTCACCATACATTTGACCCCTTGACCCTCTTCTGTCGCCCTCCACTCCTTTTTCTCTCTGGTAACCACCATACTATTGTCTGTGTCTATGAGTTTTTGTTTATTTATCTTGTTTGTTCATTAGTTGATAAGCAAGTCTTGGGAGAGAAAGTTCCAGGAAATATTTAAAGTGGCAATGGAGAGAGAGAGAGAGAGAGGGCGACTGGAGGAAGGATAGCAGTTTTGGGCTGAAACTTCTGTATACAAGAAAGGAAACGGAAGTGTTTCAAAGTCTCTGCTCTCCGCCCATGTCCTGGAGACAGAGGGTCTTGTGCAGGCTGCATTATTGTCTAGTAAGGTGGAATGCTTTGGCCTAGCACTGAAAATCAATGCTATGGATTTTGTGTTTTGTGATGAAGCTGAGAGAGTCTAAAAGGCATGGGAATGATTCCTCTTTCCCATCCACCATGACTCTGTGGCATCTTTTTGTCCGTTACTGGGGAGGGCTAAGTGCACAGCCCAGGAGAGATGGCCGGTCCTCACCTGACAGCTGTGGTCAGAGGACAGGAGCCCTCACTGAGCTCCGGGCCATCCTCCCTGAAGAACGTGGGGGAGGATTGTTTCCATCAGGTCACGCTGTCCACCTAGCCCCCATCTAGTGTGAGGTCTTGAGTCCATCGTGACATGGCCCACAGCTGTGTGTGCACACATGGTGGATGTGTCAGAGCCTCTCACACCCCCTCAGCTGGATGGTGGAGAACAGAAAAGGCTGAAGTTCCCGAAAGGGTAGCGAGGCACTTGCCTCCCGTAACCTGGGTCAACCTGATGCTTTGGAGCATATGGTCGCAGGTCCTCTTAGGGGGAAGCCCAAACCTGGCATGTGGCGTGTCAACGCCGACACAGTCTGGCCCCACCCCACTGTTCTCGGCTCTCCTTGCACCATGTTCCCCTTAGTCCATGCCCAGTGACACCGGTCCCTTCCAGTTTCTTAAACGCATGACCGTGGCTAACTCCAGTCTGCAGCCCGCCCAGGCCAATCCCTCTGCCCTTTCTGCACGCTATCTTACCAGAATTGGCCACCTCCCCCAGGAAGCCTCCGAGGATGTCCCTGATGAATTCATAGGAGCCCCTTTCTCTCTCAGCTCTGTGTGTCTGTTCTTGTAGCACTTGACACAGTGTAATCTTACCTTTTTTGAGTGATTATTCATGTCTAATTACCGTCATTAATCGGATTATAAATACCATCAAGGCAGGGGCTGTGTTTCTTTTACCCATCATTGAATCCTCACCTTCTAGTAAAAAAAAAAGAATAATAATAAGAATGAGAGGAAAGGAGGAAGGAAAGAGGAAATAAAGGGAGGGAGGGAGGAAGGGACGAATGATGAACGAATAGAGGAGGGAGGAAGAAAGGGAGATTATGGAGTGGTTAGGGTAGCATCTGCTTAGTGCCCTAGGTCGGGCTCAGAAGCTCTGCTCGATGACCTGGCGGGCAGGTGAGGACAGCCCATCCTGCCCAGGAAAAACTGTGTTACCGTTTTGATGGCCCGGAGCCTCTCAGCAGCAGGTCCTGATGAAGCTTAGAACAGGTTGGAGAACTTCGTTTTCCGAGCACAGAAGCAGCAGAATGAGGGGGACGTACAGGAGTTGCTGCTCTTCTCAGTTCCTCAGCTAAATGGCTAAGGCGGTGCTCTCCCACCCTTGGGGCCTCCCTCGCCACCTGACAACTTCTCAAGCTCTTCTGGTCCAGAATTGCTGGTTGTGGCAAATGGAAACCTACTCAAGCTGGCTCCATGAAAGTGGCAGATCTTACTGTAAAGACAGCCAATTTCATGGATATGGGAGTTGAATTGCAGTGAAACCTCCTGGGAACTGAACTCCAGAAGCTACTGGGAACAAAAGCTTCGTTCTCATGTCTCAGGGGTGCCATGGTTTGATCTGTCTCTGTTTCACCCTGATTCTTTCTGTGTCCTTCAGTTACCCAACTTTCTCTGTTTACAGGGGCTCAACTTGGTCACTAGCCTTCAAATAATACATGATAGATCATTTCAAGTTCTTACCATGAAACTGACTGCAGTATCTGTGTGTGTTGGTTAAAATTCTCTAGAGAATATGAATCAACTGGCCAGACACACTATTTTATTTTAATTTAGAGTCTATATTTTGGTGATAATCTTTTTCTCTGAATAATCTTCCTGAATAATAATTTTGAGTGTCTGAAATTCCCCAACGTCATGATTTTTCCTCAGCCTTCCATCTTCCACCATGCCTTTTAACTTCTATCCAAACTTCCAAGGGGGAAATACTGCTTTTCCCTAATTAAAAAATGACAGCACCTATGTACTTCCCAGCATTTTCTTCTGCGCTCTTGCTACTCCAAGTGTGGTCTGGATTCCAGCAGCGGAATCTGGCTGGGTGGAAATGCAGACTCTCAGGCCCTCGCCTATGGCTCCTGAGCCAGAGTCTGCTTTTAAGGGGATCCTCGGTGATTGACGTGCCCGCTAAAATTTGAGAAAGGCTGGGCTATCCAATACTGCAGACCTCACTCCTCACCACCACGCACAGCCAGACACGCCATTGGGCATGTTGTCCACCATCCATTCAGATGAGGTCTGGGTCATGAGATATAAACGTGGCTGCCTAGCGACACGTTTAAGAGAAGTAGATTATATCGGGTTAGCAACCAGAATCAGGCTTATCACACTGTTGTATTAGGAGTCTGGGTTCTTGCTGCATCACACACCTTTGAAGAGACAGCAAGGCTGCTTGGTTGGTAATAAAGCTCTTGAATGCTTTATTCTTTAATTCCCAGCAATGGGTACATGATGGCCAAAAAAGCAGAATTGGCTGCTCAGTCACCAACGCGGTCTCACCCTCATGGCCACAGATCACTGGAACAGGAGAGGCCGCCTGACTCAATTTGGGCTATTTTGAGACTTTTTTGCAGAAATTTAAAATTGTAGTTATGAGAGACTGGTCGTTCTAAGAAGCTGGATGATACTGTATATGATTAGGAGCTGTTGTTGGTCATATTCTATCAGGTGGACTGAGCTGTGAAGGAAACAGTTCTTTGGGGTCGAGAGATGTGAAGTTGATGTGTACAGAGAAGTGGAGATGAGAGATGAAGAAACGCTGCATGGGTCTTGAGAGCTCTTCAGAAGACGTGCTCCCTGAGTTTGGTTGCCCATGGGTTCTGTGACAATCCCCTCAGTCCTTGCGATACATCCTTTCTTAAATATCTTCAGTTTACTTGAGTTGGTTTCTGATACTTGCACCCAAATATCTTAACTAGTACAAAGTCAGGAGTATCAGGGATAGTAACATGCGCAAAACCAGACTTTTAGAAAAAATGTGGTAACACCTGTGACAACGTGGGGGACAGTGGTGACTTCTCCATCCTAGGATGAGAAGCTGACATTCATTCTGTGGTAAGTGCTGACAAAGCAATTGGTGGCCTATGTCACCTGTTGTCACTTGGGACTCAGCCCGCATCTCCACAGAAGTGGAGAGGTCTTAGCTAAATATGAGGATATGAGAGCCTTCGGGAGACAGCAGCAGAATAGCAGCAAATTCTTGTCCAGACATCCCCCATGAGAAAATACAGAATCCACATAGCTGATAGTACAGAGATCCAGATAAAAAAATTAGTCTTCAGTTTGGTGCTAGCTTGGGGGAATTGAAAAGTCTTTAACAGATCTCATTCTCCCCACCTACACCTGTAACAAATCCTCTTATCCTAGGCACCCAGCCAAGAGCCAATTCATGGAGAGTCTCATGGACTTTGAATTCCTACCTGGAACCCTTTGATTTATATCCTGGAGAAACAAGGAAAAGAAGCAGTCCTTGTGGAAGACCCCTAACAGTTATCCTAATTCTCTTTCTGTGTAACATGCTAATGTGCCATTATTGTCATCAGATACCAGTAATAAGTCATAATAAGTATAAAGGTTCCAATTTCCCTGAGAAAATCACCTTTCCTCTTTTAGAAATACTATATTTTGTTTGTGTTTTATGTAATGATCCATAGAAAGCATATCATTGTAATAACGGGTTGTCAGGGTCTGTAACTTGCAACTGTACCAAGGATGTGGTTAGTGAACACATGCTATTAAAATCATTTCAGGAGCACGAAATAGGTGGGAGTCTTGCATTAGTGACGCTGTCTGTGCCACCCTCTGGTAGTTGGAAAAAGACCTTCCTGGGTCTTGCTGAAAGCTAGGGCACTGAAGTGAAGGAGATTTAATTTGCTGGCATGACCAGGGGGTAGGAAAGGCAAAGGAGGCAGAAGAATGGTCACAGTCCTAGCTAGAAGTCCTAAAAAGGTAAATTAATGGCTTATTTTCTGAAGAATGTGACATAGGAAAAATGATAATATCTGTAGTTTGAGTGCTTCCTGTACATTGGGAGATTCTAATGACATCTCCTTAAGGTTGGTGGGTGTTGGGCAAATGACCTTGAGTAGCCTTCATCCTCTCTCCCACCTGTGCTTATGTTAGAGCTTCAACAGAATGAGGAGTGTCCCATCATCTCTGTTCTTCACAGAGCCCTTCTGAGCTCAAAGCAGATGGGACTGGCTCTGAAAAGGCCAAGTAACTCTGCAAATGGAAGACTTACTTTTTCTTCCTTTGCCTTTTTGTCAACTAGGAGTAATACAGTGGAAAGCAAATGAGGGGCAGCCTTGGACAGAGTTTACATAGTGGTGACAGGGATAGACAACAAATATAATAAGTAAATTGTACCTTATTTTAGAAGGGATGATTTCTCTGGAGAAAAATAAGGCAGGGCAAGGAGAATAGAGAGTTTGCCATTTTATGTGACAAACTTCAGGCCACCTGCCACTTCCTTGGAAATCATCTCACCTGAATTTCTATTCTGGTGTGGAAATGATTGATTATGTATATGACAATGACACTGACCATCAGACGACAAAAGTCCTGAAGGCAGGAAATATGTGTGTGTAAGTTTCAGCCCTGGTCTCTAGAGCACCTTCTAGTGAAAAATGACAAAATGACTGAATGTGCAGGTGGCTCCCACCTGTCCCCTTTCTGGTCCCACTATTATCAAAGGAGTTTCTTCCTGACCTTGTTCCTTTCCTTTTTTTGTTTTTGGCCTGGACATTTTGAGATTCATAAAAAATAAAAAAAAATAAAAAAAATGCTTGTGCATCAGATGCTAATAATAATTGCCACAATGTCTCAGCTGCAGAGAGCTGGCAAAGGTCATGCCAACCTGCAGGCTGCCAATTGCTGCTCCTGGCAGTGCACTTGTCCTACTTATTTTTCCCTAAGGTTTCTCTTGTGTGGAAGATTAAAGGGAGAAACTTGGTCAAGCAGCCGACTCCAGGAGGGCAAACTGGCTACAATGGGCCGTGTCTTTCCCTAGGTGACCAGGTTCCCGTTAGACTAAGGTGACCAGATTTTAACATTGGTAAAGCGGGACACCATTGACCGGGGGTGAGGGGGTTCTTGATTAAAAATTTGGCCTATCTCCCGCCGTTCCCTAGCTTGTCGTGCATTCTTTCCAAAAATCAGGACTTTTTTAAAACGCCGCGGGGCGCGGGACAAATTGTTAAAAATCGGGACTGTCCCGCCAAAAGCGGGACGTCTGGTCACCTTACGTTAGACCAGCTCTGGGTAAAACGTGTGTGGAGGGGAGCCCTGTATTTACAAAACGTCTTTCTCCTAGGTCACAGCTGGTGAGGGTGACAGAGCCTGTGACTCATGTCATTCTTCCAAATGAGGAAATTGGAGCCTGGAAGGTAGGTGACTCCTCAATATCAGAACCAGAATTCACGTTCTCTCAAGCATTGTTAGTGATGGCCCGGCCGGACAAATGCTTTTAGACAAGGGGAGAGAGGAGCAACCTTTCCTATTCTCCCATTAGAGGTGCTGTCGGCATGTAAGACACCCGCAGATCAGCAATAATGCCTCCTTGGGGCCCCAGGACAGCCGTTGATAGGAGACAACAGCACTGGGAAGGGACACACGGCCTTAAGTTGGAGCCAGGAGCCCAGGGACAGAGCCCACCTGCCTAGGCATGCGTGGTGGGGATGGTGGGCGGGCATACAGGAACCACAGGTGGGTATTCAAGGGAAGGAGGAAGAACAGCTAATCACAAAATAAAACCCCTCCAGCTTCCTGTCTATGGGTGGCTAAGTCACAGCCACCTTCATGTATATTGTTTGAAATAAAACAACAACTGAAGAAGTGGAAGCTCAGAGAAATGAAGAGACTTACCAGGGAAAAGTACCAGCTTGTCTAGGGCGGCGATGGGGATGGTCAGGGGTGGGGGTGAGGACGCAGCTGACTGGCTGCCCCACCCAGTGCTGCTTTTCTACACCCTTAGCCTGTAATGACATCAGCGGAAGAGCAGAAGGTCACGAGCAAAGAAAGAACAATGAACAAGAAGGGAAACAGGCTGCTCAGAGAAGGCGGAGTGGGTTTCAGGTGAGGAGGCTGGTCAGGTTCGCCTGGTCCACACCCATCCCGGTGCTGCCAAGACACTTGTTTGTCCACTTGTCATGTGCACAGTGGGTCAGTTTCACACTGACCTTGGTGTTGCTGCCAGGTGCTTTCTGCGATATCAAACATGCTCCCTGCGGCCTTGCACTTGAATTGGCCACAGCTTCTTGTCATTAATTAGCAAACATTCCTGGCACTGTCACTTGCCATGTTGTATGATTCCATAGTTCCATGTGGTATGCTTGTTTCTTCTGCTAGACTCTGAACTCTTTGCTGACTCTTGAATCCACCAGGGACGATCCCTGGAAACAATGTAATTGATATCAATCAATGTCACCCCAATAAATTTAACAATAAAACAAACAACAACAGCAACAACAAAAACAAAGAGGTCATAAAAATTCTGCTTAGAAATTCAGTTGGCTCTTTAGTCTACATATATCAGGCCCACTCCTGGAGGGAAAGGGCATAACAAGTAGTCACTGCTTCCTGAGTCACAGCCGTAAATCCAGGGCTACAAGGAACATGGGCATTTGGTGGGAGAATTGATGGCAGTGCTGGGAAGCCAGCTCTTAAAATCCCCAAATATTACCGGACTGAAATGAATGTCTCATCTTTGTAAATACTAACTAGATTTTCAGATGTGTCTATGATTATTTTGTGGCCATTGTCAACCCCTGCTTTAGGCCACCGTCGTGAATCCCAAGATGTGTGGCAGAATCTAGTGACAATATATTTTAGAAGGTTTGACAAATGTAATCCTTTCAGCACATGTCACCTCATCCTCTCCATCTGTGGCCTTCAGCAATTGATTTCATTTTCTGTGACCTCCCATTACTGCTGGCACCGATGTGGGTGGACAGCTTCCTCTAGCAGCTGCAGCTATATATGATTTCTCTGCATATGATTTTTGCTACTGTATATGATTTGCTTTCTATACGATTCTGACCAGACTAGCTGTGATCCTCCTATTCACTTACCTGTACACCAACAAGGCTATCTAAACATCTGCAAATCAGGGAAGCTGGGATGGCTCAGCAGTTTAAGTGCTTGCTTTGCAGCCCTGGGGACTGAGGATCGAGTTCGTGTGAACCCATGTGCTGAACTGGGGGGTGGCCCCCAGATTGGTTCTCGCTGGGGTGAGCTTTCCAAGTGGGAGGCCCCTGATTCAGCCACCAGATTGAGGGTACTTGCCTCCCAGGCAGGAGGCCTCCAGCCCAGTTCCTGTCCTGTTTGACCCCTGCCCACCTGTGGAACAAAACCATGTAAAAAACTGATGATGTACAACTATGGAGACTGCTCTGGGCCCTCCCCCTTCTCTCTGTCTCTGTCAAAAACAATAACAGAAATCTTTAAAAAATTTAAAAAAAGGAAAAAAAGAAACATCTGTAAATCAGGTCACCAGGCTAAGACCTACTCTACCTTTGCCTCATAAATAACTGCATTTGGTTTGATCTTTGGGGCTTGAGCTTTGATCTATGCATGCAATGACTTAGGCAAGTCCCTGAAAGGACAAAAGCTGTTACCATGTTCTCCACACTAGTGAGATCCAGGCAGAAATTTGTGATTCTATAGCCTGAGGAACAATGAAGCAAAGGAGGCCCTGAGGAAAGCTCTTAATAAAGCCAAGTTGCACTAATTATCTTCACAGCTCTGCAAAATGCTCATCAAAAACCTCTCCTGTTGTACCAGTGATCTGGGCTCTCATTATCATTTGCAAGTGTTTGCACCACACAACTCATGGAAACAATTCTCTTCCCAGAGGTAGAGAATTGTCCAGTAAGGGGTTTCCCATGAAGTTTGCCTCCAGGGAAAGCAATGAAAGACAGAGGCACAATGTCAACAAAGGAAAGTCCACATTGTAAAGGGGAGAAATACTGATAAAGACTTGAAATTAAATTATGTAATGGCAACAACAGGGAAGGTTGACATCAGCAGTAACTTTAATATTGAGCTAGAGGGGAAGCCGGGATGGCTCAGTGGGTTAGGCGCTCACTTAGAAGCCCCGAGGACTGAGGATCGAATCCCCACCCTGGCCCGTGCGGACCCATATGCTGAACTGGGGAGTGCCCCCAGTTCAGTTCTCACTGGGGTGAGACCCCGGCCCAGTTCCTGCCCTATGCAGCCCCTCCCACCTGTGGAATGAAACTATGTGGAAAAACCAATGATGTACAACTATGGAGACTGTCCTGGGCCCTCCCCCTTCTCTCTGTCTCTGACTGTATCTCTCTCTCTCTGTGTCAAAAACAATAAATAAATCTTTAAAAAATAAATAAATAAAATAAAAAATAAAAATATTGAGTTAGAGAAGAGCAAAACTACCAGTATGATGGACAGATGACAGGATGGCAATTGCGTAATGGATTTATGAGAACTACCACCATAAGGAAGAATGATTTATCATCTACGAGAATATTTCCTTATATGATTAGACGTGTTACATTTTGTCAAGTGATTTGTAATTTTATTTTGAAGTGAGAAGTTACGTGTGAAGTACTAAGCATAAGGATGCTCGTGGTTTCTGAGGTCATCAGAATTATTGTTGGTGAGTTCTACATTTGTTAAAACCCAGAGAGGAGATTTTACTGGTATATTAAAGTAACCAGTTGGTTTGAACACTACAATGTCATTGAATGTGTCAAGAGTCATATAGGAAGTAGGAAGAAAGGTAGAATTTGAGAAGTCGTCTGGGAAACACCCTATTGATGGGGACTGTCAAGGTACTTTACTGAAGAGTGGCTTTACTTTCATTCATGTCTCTTTCATTTGATTTCCTTCATAGTTTCAGGAGGTTGGGGCTATTATTCCAATTCACAGATGAGAAAGTTGAAGCACAGTGAGATTACGCATATTTTCCAAGATCATATACAGCTAGAAAATGATGGAGCCAGGATTCCAGCCCAGGTAGTCTACTACCAGAATCCATACTCTTAACCAAAACTTATAATGGTTATTTCTGGCAAACTCTTTAAGTGGTTAGAGAATTCTAATTGAAAGAGAAATGGCTAAAATAGAAGCTATCTGCATTTAGGATTAAAGTACTTTTGGGTATGAAAAATATCTAATGGTCATGATATTTTCTAAGATTCACAAGGGACACTCCACTGGGGTATTCTAGCCCCACCAAGAGGTAGATTAAAAGGCCCAACAAGGCACATTTTCTGCCTGAGGATAGGGGAACCTGGCAGTATTTGCCCATTAGGAGTACAGAATTGCTATGGACCATTAACTGCCATATATCTGCCATTCTTCCCCTTTTCTAATGGTGTGTTTACTGTGGTTATCCTGCCTGGTTCAGCAATGTATGTTCGTGGTTTGTTGGGCAGGTAGATAACTTGTTTTGTTTTTTAGTTCAGAATTTTCTAGATGAAGGGGAGCTACATCTGAACTGATAGAGATCACAAGATCCTAGACTTTGATCCCAATGATGTGATTTGTTGAAGCATGTGTGTGGGGTCTTAGGGTGGTGCTGTGTATATTTTGCATGTGGTAGGGGTGGTAGGACATGAGTATTTAAGGACAATGGGGAAGACTGGATTACCATTCAGAAAATATTCACTCCATTCCTCTCCTGCTGTGAGTGGTGTCTACTTTCCTGCTCTAGGATATTGAGCTTGATCATGTGACTTTCTTTGGCTGGTGGACATTAGCAGACCCGATGTAAGCAAAGACTTGAAATGTGCTTTGGTGATAGAGCTTCTGTTATAGTTAGAAGAGGAACATGTTCTCTTCTAACCAAAGATGATGAGAGACACATGAAACAAATCAGGAACCAAGCTCCAGCTGGGCCAAGCCCAGCTAAGATCCGCCAAATCCTGGCTGTCCCATAGACGTATGAGTGTGAGAATAGGGCTTATTGTTACGTGTCATTGAACTTGTGGGTATTTGTTACACCACAATAGCTAAGCCAGTGTTTCATGGTCAAGTATTTTTGAGAACTGCTGCATAATATATACTTCATTTCAGAGATTTAGAAAGTATTTCATCATACTAAAATCTGAACTTTTTTATCCAGTCACCCATAAGAAAAGATGAAATATTGCCATTTGCGACAACATTGATGGACCTTGAGATCATCATGTTAAGCAAAATAAGTCAGACAGAAAAAAAATCAAGAATCACCTGACTTCACTCATATGTAGGCTATAAAACTGAAAGCAACAAAGCAACAAAAATTCATGGACACAGTCAATAGTTAGTGGTTACCAGAGGGTAAGGCGGGAGGGAGCATGAAATATATGGGGATGGAAGGAGACCTGATTCTGGGAGGTGAGCACACAATGCAACACAAATGATGTATTATAGAATTGTATACCTGGAACCTACGTGTCTATAATTTTGCTAACCAATGTCACCCCAATAAATTTAATTAAAAAAATCTCTGAGAAATTCTTTAGAAAAGACAGTTGCTTACCTTCATTTAGCCCAGTTTCCCAGATGTCTTTGAGTAGTGAATCCTGTTGGTATGCTAAAAGTTAAAAAAAATGAATTAAATGTTAGGTGACCTAATTTTTGACCTAATTCTGATCTAATTTTTTTCTGTGAAAGAGATAAATTTCTGTTTGTTGAAGAAAACACCTTAAAAGACATCTTGATTATGAAATTTAAGAACCTCTAATGTATGGTCTAAAATGGAAGATATTTGGATGTTAGAGATCAGGGGTGTTCAATATTTTGGCTTCCCTGGGCCACATTGGAAAAAGAATTGTCTTGGGCCACACATAAAATACACTCACACTAACGATAGCTGATGAGCTAAAAAAAAGGTCACAAAAAAAATCTCATAATGTTTTAAGAAAGTTTACGAATTCATGTTAGGCCATATTCAAAGCCGTCCCGGGCTGCATGTGACCCACAGGCTGTGGGTTGGACAAGCTTGGATAGCTTATCATGGATAAAAATATATAAAGGATTTTGAGTCTTCTTCAGTAAATTGGATTGGAAGACTGGGGAACTGGGAGAAGAGAGATTTAAATAAAGGGTTATCCCAGTAGAGAAAGAGATGGGGTTTATAGTAGCAGGCAGTCTTAAGGTGAAGGTCAGGAGCAGCTAGCGACAAATTCCTTGTGATGGGGAATTGGTAGCACATTGATATAAACGGTAATTCTAATTTTCCCTCTAGTCTGTGAACTTCCTAAGTTTTCCATAATACCTGTATTAAAAGCTGTTACCCAAACAAACACTGTTAATTTTGCTTTAGAGAGTGAAAAAGCCAAAGAAAAAACGCCTTGCTTGTCTTCGTGTGGTACTGGGTACAGCCAGTAGTGAGGGGAAATGAGCACAATGTCAATAGTGCTTACTGGAAGCAGGAAAAGGGGGAGCCATGCACATGTAACAGTGGCCATTGAACATCCTCGAAATTTGGGGACAGATTCTAGACATTGTACTGCACAAAGGATAAGGAACGTGGCAGAGATTCCAGCACAAACATTTGCTTGCAGACAATATCTGGGTGCTTCTGTACATTTTCTGGGTCTCCTACAGTTACGTTGAGGACATGAGACTGGATTCTGGTCATGGGGACGTGGGTGAAAGGGAGGCAGACAGACCACTTCCAGGCCCGGTCCTTCCTGATGGTTTACATGATCGTTGTCTGCTCTCCTGCACTAGCAATCTGGAAAGCCACGGCTTACCAATGGCTTAGCTATGAGATGGAAGAGAGCTAACTAACCCCAACCAGATTTTCATGGGTTAAAGAAACACATTGTGCAAAGCCACTGTGATTGTAAGGGAATTGGTAAATACAGGATAGCCCAGGGGACTCACCTCTCCACCCAGTGAGCTCTGGCGTACATGTGCATGTGTGTGTGCGTGGTTGTAGTAAAGAATGTCCTCTTGGGCAGTGAGAGCTGTGACTGAGGCAGAGTCCATTAGCAGCCAATGCATATGGGACAGACACTTACCAAGTTACTGAAAGGCCTTGAGCCCTCATACCCTGTTTCTTCATCAGCACAAATGAGGAGTCTCATTATCTTTCGTCATCCTCGGGCTATTGTGAAGATAAATGAAGACAGTGCTTTGAAATGGTGCTTTGAAGGATACTCCACAAGTATGAGATCTCATTAAGTTGACCTTCCTACATTTTCTTTTCTTAAGTGGACGGAAGAGGGGAGAGAAATGGAATATCCCTCGATGATTAAAAGGCGTTTGGTAAGCCTGTCTCCTGGAAGTCCTTTGGTCTTGCCCAGCCTTTTCAAGCATACCTACTAGTACCAGCACTGTGCTAAAACATATTAGAGATGGTGACAAAAGAAAAATCAATGACACCGGTGATGTCTTTGTTTAAATCGTTGATGTTTTGTTCATCTTACATTTTTTTGCATTGATTTCGATTTTTTAAATACTGTATTATTACTTACCTTATTTACTAATGTTTTGGGGCCATCTTAACTTTTGTGTTACTCACCTCACTCGTCCTGGACTTGTCCAGTACCATCCTATGCTGCCGCGAAGTCCCACTCATCCCAGGAGGAGTCTGATAACCAGATCCAGTTTCTTTTATTTATCATTTCCCCCAGTGTGTCAGTCCAATACTGGAGTAGCTGCCAAAGTCTAATGCTTTAAAGATGATCAAATATCTTCTGCATCCTGCTGCATTGCCACTCTGCCAAAGGACTTTCTACCCGTTAGCACAAAAGTTTCCATCAGCCTTCAGATATGAATAGATCGCAGTGCTAGGGTTTGTGCTTGCCTCCTTAAAGGTAGATATTTCCTGAGTCCCGTTGGACGGCTGGAGTAGACACATCATACATGTAAGGTCCTGTTACAAGATAAAGAGTGCTTCTGTGTGTGGTTTTATTCCTAATGGCAGTTCCCCCATTTACTAGCTCTGCAATGTCGGGTATGTTAGTTAAACTCTTTCGGTCTCATCTGGAAGATGAGGATAATAAAAGTTCCTACCTGATGCAGTGGTTGTGGGGATTAAGTGAGTTCAGCTGTAAGTCGCTTGAGATAGTTTCTATCTATGCATTTCTGTTATTGAGGGCAATGTCAGTTCTTACAAAATCTATTCCTGGTAAACTAAGAGGTTCTAATTAAGACAGCAGCTTTCTGGTAAGTAAGGACATTGGTAGGTTGAGAATGGGAGGGTTAACCCGAGAATGACTATGGCCTTTGTGAATGTTGATTGATTTTAATGAGTTCTTAGACTTCAGACATTTATTGTTTTTAAATATTTTCATAAAAATGATCACTTAACATCTGTACAGTGCCTTTCCCTTTGCAAAGTGCTTTATATCTCATTTGACAGCTTTATTCCACAAAAACGTATTGAGCCCTTACCACATGCTGAGCTCCAGGGGCACCTGCCCTGAGCAGGGAAGACAGACTCAAGAGCCTTCTCGTGGGAAGTGCCGTCTGAGCTGAGGGTTGAAGGTAGTGGGGACGGGAAAGGGGGGTTTCAGCAGAAGGGGTGGCCTGTGGAATGCTCAGGATGTGAGACAAAACGGGGGATTAGAGAAGCGGCACAAAATTCCACGTGCCTGGAGCGAGGTGTGGGACGGTGGAGTGTGGGGAACGAGGAGACACGCGGAAGTGAGTAGGGAAAGCTGATGGAGGGCGTCCCCTGACGTGCTGGGGAGTCTAAGTAAGATCCTACTTCATGGGGTGCCATGGCTGCATTTTTAACCGGAGTGTGAGACGTGATCAAATTACAGTCTTAGAAACCTCATTGTGGCCACAGTGAGGGACAAGAATTGACAAGAAGCAAGTCTGGAGACAGGAAGTGTTGTTAGTTACGTGGCTGTTGTTTTGATCCAGGCAAGAGATGAAGAGGGTTTGAAATAAGGGAGAAGCTGTGGTCATGGAGAAATAGGGACAGAGTCTCGAGTTGGATAGTGTCATGCTAGGCAGGACCCCCTGTGTCAACCCCTGGAGGAGCAGTAGGGAAATTTTGGTTAAGAGTGCTTTTCTAAATTGCAGGGGCTCACACAATTAGTTGGCAATAAGGGTGAGAAATTATGTACTCTTATTCTGAAAATGTTTATTTGTATCAGTTTTATTGACATTTTAAGATGATTCTATGGCACCGAATTCCCTTGAAAATAGGAGCTAAGAGCAGTCATCGCTGAAGCTCCACACATAGGCTGACCAGATGTACACTTTTCTTATTCTTTTTTTAGTATCGCAAGAATGATTCCTTTTTTTTAATTAAATTTATTGGGGTGACATTGGTTAGTAAAGTTACATAGGTGCCAGGTGTACAGTTCTGTAGTACATCATCTAGGTGTTGCATCATGAGCTCACCACCCAGAATCAGTTTTTTTCTTTTTTTCCCCAGCACCATCTACTTGTAGATGTACTGTTTTAAATGGAACAGAAAACAGTGGTACTGTCCTGTTTAAAATGGTACGTTTGGTCAGCCTACCCACATAGCACCTGGAATATTTTGTCCATAGTACATGCTCAATAAAATGTAAGCTAGAAATTCAGTAGGTCCCATTTACGGCTTTCTAACTTCTCATCCTAGTCCTCGCAAGTGTCTGGCTTCATGGCAAAGAAGAAGGTCACCTTAGTGACTGAGTTCCTCCTCGTAGCCTTCACTGACTGTCCAGAACAGGCATTCCCTCTCTTCCTCCTGTTTCTCTTTATCTGTCTCATCACCTTGTTGGGAAGCGTGGGCATGATTATCCTGATCCGCGTGAATCGTCGGCTCCACACCCCAATGTACTTTCTTCTGAGTCACCTCTCTCTCATGGACGTCTGCTACTCATCTGTCACTGTGCCTCAGACAATGGCCGTGTTGTGGGAGCTCGGGGCCGCTTTATCCTACACACGCTGTGCCGTGCGCCAGCCCCTGCTCTGTGTCACCATCATGACCCCCAAGGCCCGCTGGGGCTTGGTAGCTGGAGCGTACGTGGCTGGCTTTGCCAGTGCCTTTGTTCGGACAGTCACAGCCTTCACGCTCTCCTTTTGTGGAACCCATGAGCTCGACTTTATGTTCTGTGACCTCCCTCCTCTTTTAAAGCTGAGCTGTGGGGACAGCTCCCCCCAGCAAGTGGTGATTATTGTATCTGCCATTCTTGTCATCCCTGCCTGCATGGTGGTGGTCTTGGTGTCCTACCTGTTGATCATCATGGCCATTGTGAGGATCCCCTCCACCTGCGCCCCCCCCCCCCCCCCCCCC
>PVKE010000923.1:0-26851 GCA_004027555.1 Craseonycteris thonglongyai | reverse complement strand
AGCCAAGTTGCCCTGACCACCTCCAGCCTTGTCCAGTGCTAAGAATCGGCCCGTCTGCCGCGCCAGCAGCCTGCATGCATCCATCACAGCCCGCTCAGTGTGTAAATGAACGGGCCATGGTGCAGACTCTAAGAAAGGCCCAGAACTTCTAGTTCCAGTGAGAGAGGGAAAGGAAAGAAGAGGCACTTGAGAGGAGAGATGGGGGTGAGAGCTCTAACTCCCAGGACAAATGACACACCTGAAATTAAATCCTGTGTAATCTAGATGTGGCACACTTCCCGGGGCTGCGACGATAAACCAAGATTACTTTTTTTGTGTGTGCTAAATTTTATATGAAAGATTTCCATCATATGTAAATGCTGAAAATAATGTATAGTAAACCCTCTATACCAAATATTTAAGTTCTATAACTGCAAGTATTTTGTCATATTTGCTTTATTACATGTGTGTGTATGTATATGTGTGTGTGTGTGTATACATACATATGTATATAACCTATCTATTCATTTATCCACCCAATAATTCACCCATCAATATACCTTTTTTGATACATTTCCAAGTAAGGCTCAGACATGGTATTAATACTCTTCACCCCTATACATTTCAAAATGATGTCATCACTTAGGACTGAATATTCAGATCACATTTATTTTTAATGATTAAATTAAGGTATTAGTTTAATGATCCAGTTAATAAAGCTGACCCTTCTCAAGTTTTCTTCAGACTCTTTTTTTAAAAAATATTTATTTATTTATTTTTATTGTTTTTTGACAGAGAGAGAGAGGGATACAGAGACAGAGAGAGAACTGAACTGGGGGAGCTCCCAGTTCAGCGTATGGTTCCGCATGGGCCAGGGCCTGGATTTGATCCCTGGTCCCCGGCGCTGCAAAGTAAGCGCTTACCGGTAACCCACTGACCCATCCCGGCGTCCCCTCTTCAGACTCTTGAACTAGTTCACACAGATGCCCCACACAAATCGCTAAAAAACACCTACAATAACATGTCTGTACGTAGTGACCAGCACTGGAAATACGTCCTGCTCTTTCTTTTTCCTCACCTGTTTCAGTTCCCACTTACCACATCATTTGCCTGAGAATCCACTTGGTAAATTCCTACCATTCCCATTGCCCATAATAGTATCTGCAGTGTTTGCATCATAGATGTCAGCATTTGATGTTCTTAAAGCTTTTGACCTTGGGCAGGCAGAACATTGCCTCATCCCATGAAGAGGTGGACAGGGGAGAACCCTGGCCTGCCCTGGGCCCCTGTGGTCTGCAATAGTTCAGCTTGTGACCAATTTGCCTAACTTACAGGATTGTTGTGTGGACAACAGGAACTTATCTATCTATCTATCTATCTATCTATCTATCTATCTATCTATCTATCTATCTATCTATCTATCTATCATCTATCGTCTATCAATCATCATTCTATCATCATCATCATTATCATCACCACCATTATCTACCTATTTACCAATCTATCATCATCATCTTAGAATGTAAAATAGCACATAGTAAGCAGCTTATGTAGTCTTTGCTATTAATATCCTGTTGGATTTCCCTTTCACAATTTGGCTCAGCTACCACCATGCCCTGAATCTCTAAATCAGGTAGCCAAAGTTGGTCAGATCTGTAGGTCTTAGGAACAAGTCTTTAAACTTCTTTTACTTTAGTTTTATGAGTCTCAATACTCACAATAGGTGAAATCTTGAGCTATACTCTATGAGGTTCATTCTGCTTCTTTTCTGGGGCTAACCTCATGGTGACAGAATTATCTTAATAATTACCTGATAGTGGTTTTAAATTCTACCATATTTTTATGAAAGTAGTATTCTGGAGGCCTTAGCAGCTTCTTTTAGCTGGTGGGGTGGGGTATGGACAGTATTGTTTATGAAGCAGAATTGCAGGGACTCAGCCATTGGATCCACTTCACAATGGAAGGAAGAGTCTTTCTTAAAAGAAAAGATGGTTTTCCTCTTCCGTAGCTCCCGAGGGACTCATCTGGGAGGAAGGTGTTCTCCGCCTGGGCCCCAGCTCCTTTCCAGTAGAAATGATTGCTCTTGGGGCAGCTGGTCTGAAAGAGACTTGAAGGAGCCAGATCTTGAGCTGAGTCATCAGGAGATGCCTTTTCTTGGGACGATTACTGCTTTGCTGTTTGGCATCTGGTCAGTTGCTGAACGTTACAAGAGCTGTACTGCCCAGACATTCCCAAGTATTCTGGGGAAATGATGGGTTAAAGAAAGATGACAAGCTTTCTTAATTATAGGGCTTTATAGATTCTTAATATGCTGACATGTAACATGATTTCCCATGTGGAAGATATAGTAGGCAGTGATTTCCAAACTTATGAGAACAATAAGCCTATTTTCCTCACTGAAACATCTACCTAAGACACCTGGGGAGATATAAGCCTTTGCAAGGTAGGAGCCCTTGGGTGGCAGTCCTCAAACTTTGCTGCACATTATACTTACCTGGGGATTAAAACAATACTGCTATTTAGACTCTGCCACAAACCAGCTATATGTGTATGTATATGAAAAACCATCAATCAGTTAATGACCTGGTAAACTTGACCTGGCATCACAATTAGAAAAGTGAAATTGATCTCTTCATAATCAAGAAAAGTGGTGTATATCTTTGCATAACATGTGATGTGCAAAATTTTCTGTTTCTTTTTGTTTTTTCATTAAAATGCAAGTAAAACATTAAAAACAATACTGATGTCTGGCTTCTATGCTCAAACATTTTGATTTAATTGCTAAGGAGTACATGCCTCAGGGTCTTTCAAAGCTCGCCAGCCCCGGTGACTCTGATGTGCCACAAGGTTGAGAGCCACTGCCTCGGAGTCCCTTTGTCTTACGTCACCCTCTGAACAGGCTTAGTCAACAGAGCACTGACCCACTTCAAGTCACTGTTTTGCCACCACGTAGCTGCATGGCCCTCTCTGTATGGAGGTCTTTAAATTTATAATAAAGGGAAACATCAAACCACCTTGACTATCTTAGGTCTCCTGTGAGGAAGGAAGGTGCTGATGGGACTTTGAAGAAATCACACTCTTCAAGAACATGCTTTTAATGTTGCTTTAGTTTACAGCGTAGTGCACAGAAGGCCAAGCAGGACTAGAGCACTGTCTCTACGGATCATTTTTGGAGCTTTGCTGTGTCAGAACCCCCTGGGATGCCTGTTAACATTCTAGAAGCCTGCGCCCCATGGCAGACACACTGCTTCAGAATTTATGGAGGTAGGATGATAGCCTTCATGTTTTCAGTGAGTTCCTTGGGTAACTCTTATGCACACGGGAGTTTGAGAACCGGTGCTCTAAAGGAGAGGTTGGTCTCCAGTAGGAATTCACCCAGTTTGTTTGGTAGAAGTCATGACCCCCTCACACCTGTTTTGCCATTATTTCAACTCATGACTCCTGCTCTTGCACCATTGTTTCTGCTATAGGGTCAGTGAGTACAGTGGGTCTTGGGGGTGAGGAGCTGAGGCTCATGTTTACAAAGCCATGTCCTTTGGGGATCAGATCATAGCTGGCTTGCGTGGTGTTGTGCAAAACCCTTGACAAAACCCCCACATGAGAGAGCGAAAATCTTCCAAGAAATAGAGTTATTTTGGTACAAGGCAGGAATGAAGCAAGACAAGGAGCCAGCCCCACCAGACCCTGCGGAGTGATGGCAGGATGTGGGATGGGGCTTTGGGAGTTTCAAGTTAAAGAGAAAATTACAAAGATGGTAGATGCCTTGTTAGGAAGTCAAGGCAATGAAGACCAATTGCCTGTCCTTGGAGACTCCCCTCAGGAACCAATTAGCATGATGCTGGGGCAGTTAATATAAAAAGAACCACCAGCAACGTCTAACGCTGGATCAGAGGCTCGGGGAGAGTGTCAGGGCCCCTAGCCCTACTGTCCTGGGCTGAGTCTGAAACTGCCCCCAGGAAACTCTAGGGTCAGGGATGTATTGTTTTGTTAAGGGTGAGAGGAAAGAGAGGGACGTCACCAAGGGAGCCTAAGACCTAGAGGTTCTGGGAGTGAGTCTGTCACCACTAGATTACTGTGATGATGGACTTATGCTGCATGACTGTGTATTGAAAAGGAACAAAGAGAAGGCCCCTGAAGCCCAGAGAGGACAAGTGACTTGTCCAGGGTCACACAGCTAGTGTGAGTGAACTAGAACCCAGGTCTCCTCTGGATCAGCAGGTCACCGGCAGAGGAGACACTCACCCAAGGAAGAAAGCACTAGTGGAGTGGAATTCCGGTGAGGACGGTTCATGGCCAGCTCATGGCTTCCGGGTCTAATTTCTTTTGTCCTCCCTAATGGGTTAGCTCAGTACTGGCCTTACTACTGCTGTAGCAAGTAATCAAACATGATCAAAGCTGTACTCTACAGCCCATTCTGAACTCTGTGAAGGACCCCCAAGCCCATTAACCCAGATTTCTCCAACCGCGCTTAGACAACAGCAGAGCTATCTCTGCTTTCTAATTTGGATGCCATTTTTCATCAAATGATTGCTCTCATTAAGCTTGTGGGAACAATCAGACAACGCTTATGAAGCTGTGTTAGATGCTAAAATGAACTCACTTGCTCTCTTGATTTCAAGGTTAATGCTAGTAGTTACAGAAAATAAAAAACAAACAAACAAAAAATCCTTAGTAAACCAGCCAACTCTAATTAGGATAACAGCTGTTTGCTCAACATTCATTTTGCTAGACTGAAAATAGAAATATTCCTGAAAGCAAAGCCCACTGCTGATTGCTAATGGATTATTTTGGGTTCATGCTCTTTGGTTCATAGAATATAAGTTTTCCTTCCTTAAAATGTTCATTAACATTTTTGAAATAGCTACCATATCTGTGTGGCTTGCTTTTCAGTTTCCAGTGCATGTCTTCATCTGTTTTAATCTATGCAGTAACCTTATCTCATAAAGCAGGGCAGATGTTATGATTCCCTTTTGGCAGAAGAGGAAATTGAGGATCAGGGAGGTTAAGTGCCTGGTGTAAGATCAAACAGCTAATTGGGGACAGAGTTGCAACACACAAGGGCTGACCTGTAAGTCAGAGAATCACTGGCTCTCCATTCTTAGTGTAAGAATTTATATTATCTCGAGCTCTCTGTTTGTCTGTCTCCATGTTAGACTGCAAAGTTTGTGACAAGTGCCTACATGTCAGACACCCAGTTTCAAGCTTGATGACTTGAAATGACTTGAACTTTTCCACAGGGGTCCCCCCGCGCCTGGCTCTTGTCTTAGCCCTCACAGTAAAACGCTGAGTAGATGGCTGGGAGGAATCACTCCGTGGTGACAGACTTCTTCCTTGTTGCCTTCACCGGGCACCCGGAGTGGGGGCTGCCCCTCTTCCTGCTATTTCTGAGTTTCTATTTCCTCACTCTGCTGGGGAACGCGGGGATGATCATGCTGATCCGCAAGGATCACCAGCTCCACACCCCAATGTACTTCTTCCTTGGCCACCTTGCCCTCGTGGACATGTGCTACTCCTCTGTCATCGTCCCTCAGATGCTGGCTCTGCTGCTGGAACATGGCGCAACCCTCTCGAGAGCTCGCTGTGCGGCTCAGTTCTTCCTCTTCACCTTCTTCGCTTCCATTGACTGCTACCTCCTGGCAATCATGGCCTATGACCGCTACGTGGCCGTGTGTCAGCCCCTGCTCTATGTCACCATCATGACCCCCAAGGCCCGCTCGGGCTTGGTAGCTGGGGCGTATGTGGCTGGTTTTGCCAGTGCCTTTGTTCGGACAGTCACAGCCTTCACGCTCTCCTTTTGTGGAACCCATGAGATCAACTTTATTTTCTGTGACCTCCCTCCTCTGCTAAAACTCACTTGTGGGGACAGCTCTACTCAGGAGGCGGTGATTATTGTGTTTGCCATTTTTGTCATGCCTGCCTGTATGTTGGTGGTCTTGGTGTCCTACCTGTTGATCATCATGGCCATTGTGAGGATCCGCTCTGCGGGGGGCCGGGCCAAGACCTTCTCCACCTGTGCCTCCCACCTCACCGCCGTGTCCCTCTTCTTCGGCACCCTCATCTTCATGTACCTGCGCGATAACTCGGGCCAGGCCTCGGAGGAGGACCAAGTGGTGTCCGTGCTCTACACAGTGGTGACCCCAATGTTGAACCCCTTCATTTATAGCCTGAGGAATAAGGAGGTAAAGGAGGTTGTTCTGAAAGCCCTGGGCAGATTCAAGGCTTCTGGAAGGCCCTAGGTCAGGCTTCCCTGGGCCACACATCAAATACACCAAGGATAGCTGATGAGCTAAGAAAAATTGCAAAAAAAATCTCATAATGTTTTAAGAAAGTTTACGAATTTGTGTTGGGCCACATTGAAGTTCTTTCTGGGCTGCATGAAGCCCACGGGCCTTGGGTTGGACAAGGTTGTTCTAGATGAACCCTTGTCATTCCTTAGTTTCTCCATCCTTTGTTTTTCCTCTAATGTCATCTACTTGGGGAGATTTTCCCAGATAATTCTCCTTAAAATTGCACCCAAACTTCCCACCTCCATGTTCTGATGTATTATTCTATGTACTTCTGGGCATCATCTGGTGTACTTTGTTTTACACTTTTGATATTGCCTAATTCCTACAACTAGAAAGTAAACTCCAGGAGAATAAACATTTTAATCTGTGAGATTCATTTCTGATGCCAGAGCCTAGCAAAGCACCTAGCACATAAAGGCTCTCAATGAATTTGTTGAATGAATGAGTTTATCTCAGGTTTCGGTGTCTACCTTTCAATTCCAACTTCATCAGTTCTCAGCTTTCCTGTCTGCCAAGTGGGTTCATCTACTTGATAGGGCTATATTTTTGAGAATCCAATGCATGAATATGCAGTGACCACGTCTGTCGTATTCACTAGTATCTGTTGAACATAGTAGATCATCTGGCACAACAAATGATGAGTGAAGTGAAATATTAGTAAAATCAAAAGCTATCTACAAATGCAACTATCTTTTGATCCAAAGGGATTTTCCAAATCCCATCACTGATTCTTTCATTGTTTCCCTTCTTATTGCTTCTGTGGTTTTAAATCATAATAATGATAATAATGGTGATAATAATAATAGATATAAACTAACATTTCCTAGGCAGTTATCACCTTCCAGGAATTGTGATGTTTGCCACAGGAATTAATCTGATTTAATTCTCATATAACTTTATGAGATCTGTCCTATTATTATCCTTGCTTCATTGGTAAATGAGGCACCAGAGACTTAGAGGTCGAGCAATTTTCCCAAGGTCAGCAAGCAAGTGGTAGAATAGGATTTTCACCAAGCCAGGGCCGGAGCTCTTAATGGCCATACACACAGTCTACCGCTATGATCTACTGCCCGCCCTATATAGGCACTCAATCTGGAACTTATTGTTATTGCACTTTTCTTATTCCTTTTACCTGGTAAAGAGAAGATTAAAATCTATATTTTCCAATTATAGTTGAATTCAAAATTATGTTAGTTTCAGGTGTACAACATAGTGAATAGACATTTATATAGCTTATGAAGTGATCACCCCAATAAGTCTAGCACCCATCCCCAATAAGTCTAGCACCCATCTGACACCATACATAGTTATTACAATATTATTGACTATATTCTTATGCTGTGCTGGTAAAAGTCCAATTTTTAGAGGAGAAGGCAGTCAAAACAGTCACTTCACAGCCCCCATGTGCTGGTATTGTATATCATGACAGAATGTATGTGTATGTGTGCATGTAGTTGTGTAGGAGAAAATGATGTTTGTAGATTAAATAAATAACAGCTTCTAAACTCTACTAACTTCCTTTTATAAGGCATATGATAAAAATTTTAGAAAAGAGTTGGGTAGGCATGTCTAGGAGAAGACATAGGGGAAAAAAAGCCCAGGTGGTCAAAGAGATTTGGGTTCACATGTCAGCCTTTGTTTGGGGTTTTGCACAAATCACTTAAAAACTGCAGAACGGGAGTGGAGCAACTCTAAAGATGCATCTTGGGGGCCACTTTTCAAATATTAACTGCTATGCAAATGTTCCCCTCGTACATCAACTTCTGTAGCAGGAGAAGGAGGCACTTGTGTTGTGGAAAAAGGTCAGAGTTTGGCACAGAAGGGCACAGTCTGCTGATTCTCAGCTGGTGGTGTGAGAAGCTGCATTTGACTTCAGTGAATTTTGTGGGGAGATTCTTTGAATGCGCTTGCCCGTTTCCGGATGAGTACGTTACACAAACAACAGGCAGCCTGACAAAACACACCGCTCCGAGTGTTCAGCAGTTTTTGACCAAAAAATGGTATGACTTCAGTGCCCCACCCTCCCTGTTCACCAGATCATTGCATTATGTGTGAGCCAGGATCTTTATACCTGTTCTTCCTTTGCTTGGAGTGTGTTTTCCCAGATCTTCTCTTGGCTCTCTTCCTTATTTTATTTTGTTTTCAGTCAAATACCTAAGAAAGGCTTTCCCAGAGTGTTAAACCTCTCTATGTAAAACAAAAAACCCTATTCCACCCTGTGTCATCATCTTTATCATCTGACCATGCTTTGCTTTTTATCACAGGCCTTCTCACTATCCTTGTATCGTAGCTACCATTTGTGTTGTGTGTTCATTGTCGGTTTCATTCACTGTGATGTAAGAGCCAGAAAAGCAATGGCGTTGTTTTATTTCCTTTTGGCTCTCACTAGGTCCTCAAAAATATTTGTTTAATAAATATATAAATGAATATTTTGCTGACACTTTATACATTAGGTTTTATTAAGTCATTCCCACTCAATGTATGGATTGTTTTTGGTTGGTGTTTCTTGGCATTTCTCTTGAGTTTGTATTTAGATGGCAGGGGTTTCTGTTAATTTACTCATAAAAAACCACCAGTTGGCTTTTCTCAGGTATGGTTAACACAAAAGAACAAGAGTAGCAGAAAATTCAATTAATTGTGCTTTGCACACAATCTTTATGCTTTCTAAATCTAGTAATATTAATTATTGACTAAATGTTGTCTTTGCTTATCCAGCCTTAAACATCACTGACTTTAGTCTGTGAGTGCACTGAGGGTGTGGACTGTGAATTATTCATCCTACTAGTCCCAGGGACAGTGAGCCCCCATTTTGCGGTGTTTAAGTGATTTGTGCAAAAACACAAACAAAGGCTGATGCGTGAACCTGGTAAAGTGAAGGTTTAAAGTAGATGTTTGTTGAAAGAGACAAGTAGGTGAAGGGATGCAGGGAAATGCAAGTATCTAGGTACAGATTTGTGCCTCTCCCCTGTGAAAACTTGTCAAGGTCTTCATAACAATTTGTGGTTCTGTATTTTCTTAATTGTCTCTTGTGTCCCCAACTTAGTCCTAATCCACTTTGTCAGGCAAACTCCCAGCTTGCATACAAGTATAGCCCCAACCAAATCAGCTTCCCCATGACACACTGCAGACAGAGCTCTGCCTTAGAATGGACACAGTCTCCTGTGGATCCTGCACACTGGAGGTCACAGAGGACCAGGACAGGCCACCAGGAAGGCCACCAATGAAACCAAATGACTTGGGTCCAACCCTGATGGTTCTTACAATGTCAAACATGGACTGGATGAAGAGAGAATAAAGAGAAAATGATAGATCTGCCCAACTGATGTTTACGTAACTGAGAAGATTCTGGCACCATTCTGGTTTAATAGATTTAATAGACAAGATAGTTCATTCTCCCTAAAACAAAACAAAACAAAACAAAACATTTTTTTTTCTTCCTAAAATGCCAGTCACTGTAAAATATTAATGAAATAACAGGATTAATACAAATCACCTAGGAAACAAAACCACCATTTATTTGGGTGACATATTACTATATAACAAACCACCCCCAAAGACTGGGACTTAAAACAATAACAATCATTTTAGTGTTCCCTCACTGCTCTAGAAGCGGACTGGACTCAGCCAGGCAGTTTCCACTCGGGGGCTCACATTCATGCAGTCAGAGCAGGCACTGGGGTGAGCTGAAGTTTCGTTCGCTCGTATGTGGGATGACTGACTGGGGGAACTCAAAGACTTGTGGCTGAAGCAGAGGGCCCTCTTTGGGCCTCTCTCTTTCACTCTATGTGGCAGCTTCAGGGTTGTGAGACCTTTGACATGGTAATGCAGGGCTCTCCATGGGCATATTCCCAGAGAGAGGGTGCCAGGTGGAAGGTGTATGACTCTTCTTGGTTCTTAGAAATCATGCAGCACCACTTCTGGGGTTCTCTCTTCATCAAAGGAGTCCCCCACACCCTTCTGCTCAAGGGGGAGACATAGACTTCCTCTTGCGGTGGGAACTAGGCCAAGTTCTTCAAGAGCGTGTGTGATGGAAAATATCACTGTGGCCATTTTTTGCAAAATATAGTCGGCCACAACCACTGTTAATATTTTGTTGACTCTCCTGCTAGGCATCTCTTTCTGCATATTCTGCTTTGCATAAGTGGTTTTTCATGATATGTGCTGTGATAAAACCTTCTCTGTTCATATTAGCCTAATTGCTATATTACAGAAAAAGCCACTGAGATTAATAACATGGCTTGTCACACAGTGAGTTGTTAGCAGTGTGGCTGAGCCCGACTCCAAGTTTCTTGATTACAAATCTAGGCCTCTCTGACACCCCACATGGAATAATGAAAGCAGAGCTCTGTAATGTTTCACGTTAAAGCTGTGGATGGAACTGGATGGATTTGGGGGGCACTTGAAGGCAAGACAGTTAAGAGGCTAGTTAGTAACCCATATAAAAGCATGTGGTTTTTCTTTCCTAATGAAAACTCAAATGAAGCATAAAAGTTTAAGAGATGTCATAGAGAAAGGCAAGGGACTGATTATACATTTTCTCTTATAGAGGTTGGATTTTTATAAATTTAGGGAAAAAAAAGGAAGTACATTTAGATTGGGGAAATAAACCTAGTTTGGTAGGATTGGTAGATTACAATTGGAAGCCATGGGACAATTACAAAAAAAGAAACACTTTTTTTATTTTTTTTAATGTCTTGTGATATACTAGGCACCATGGTAATTGTCTAATATACACATCCATTTAACCGCAAACACCTTTGGGATGTTGGGATTATTAACCTCATTTTATAGATGAAGAAGTTAAGTGTCAATGCTTAAATGATTTCCCTAAGATCACACAGTGAAGTCACATCTTGCTGAGAAGTTCAGATTTAGAACCAGGTTTTTTCTGTACACTCCAAAGCAGGGATTAGAGAAATAATAAGTAGGAATACTTCTCTCCAGAGCTGGCAATATTGAAAAAGGAGATTTGGATATGGGAAAAGAACACACTCTTTGGGATAGCTATGGGATATTTTTTAAAAGATTATTTTTATTTTATTTTATTTTATATTGTTTTTCGACAGAGACAGACAAATAGAGACAGAGAGAAGGGTGAGGGCCCAGAGCAGTCTCCATAGTTGACAGCATTCGTTTTCCATATAGTTTCACGGCACAGGTGGGCGTGGGGCTGCACAGAGCAGGAACCAGGCCAGGAGCCTCCCGCATAGGCCCCGGCAAGAACTGAACTGGGGGCACATCCCAGTTCAGCACATGGGTCCGCCTGGTCCGGGGCTGGGATTCGATCCTCAGGTTCCGGGGCTGCAAAGCAAATGCTCAACCCGCTGAGCCATCCCAGCTTCCCAGCTATGGGATACTTTTTTTTTTTTAGATGTATTTTTATTGTTTTTGACAGAGAGAGAGAGATACAGAGACAGAGAGAAGGGGTGGGGGGCCCAGAACAGTCTCCATAGTTGTACATCATTGGTTTTTCCACATAGTTTCATTCCACAGGTGGGCATGAGACTGCACAGGGCAGGAACTGGGCTGGGGTCTTACCCCAGTGAGAACCGAACTGGGGGCACTCCCCAGTTCAGCTTATGGGTCTGTACGGGCCAGGGCCAGGATTCGATCCTTGGTCCCCAGAGCTGCAAAGTGAGTGCTTAACCCGCTGAGCCATCCCAGCTTCCCAGCTATGGGATATTTTTAAGGTGGATTCTGGAAGATACCTCCATCAAGCAAAAGGCACAGAAACACTAAACCCCGGACCTGGAGTAGAACTCAGAGCTCATGCAATTCAGTGATTCTTAAGCCCGTCAGGGCCACTGAGGGGTGTTTTGAGAATACAAGTGCCCGATCCTTCACTAGAGTCCGGGTTACTAGATCTGGTGTAGGAAGGAAAGCAGTCAAAGCTAGTTTGTAGTCTTCTGTCAGTCTCCGGGTAGTCAGGAGTGTGACTCTTAATCACATCCCCCTTACTTCTAATTCAAGAGTTGTGGAGGTGTAGACTGGATCCAAGCTTCATAATAGTCCCACTGGAATGGCTCTGGCATGACTAAAGCAACTGCATGTTTGTTTGAATTGGGTCCGGAGGATCTGTAATTGCTGAGTAAATGGCATTTGCTGAGATGCAGCTGCACCAGCAAAGGCATGCTGGTTCCCCACCTCTGAAGTGTTTGTGCACTAAGCATGGCCTGATGCCGAGGGAACCCCAGGGCTGACACTTCTTGAGCTGAGGGGACCCGTCTCCACTCAGCCCTCTCTTAGGACCATGCACATTCCAAGTGTAGAATGACTGGGATCTTTGGAAAACATGCCTGGGAATTGTGAGACCTCCACTATGCTGTCACTGTGTGGGTCCCATGTCCTCCCTTAAAGCTCTCTTAGAGCTTGATTTTTAGTTTATTTCCTGAGTTTAATTGCCGAGATGAGCCCAAGAGCACTGCAGCAGGTCCGGCAGAGAAGGTGCTGTAGGTCTGAGGATATGAGTCTTGAAAACGCTCCCGCAGGTAACTCTGAGGTACACTCACAGTTGGAAACAACTGGAACCGATGGCCTCATTTTGTAGATGACAAAATAGGCTCAATAAAGTGAGCTAATATGCCTAAGTCTCACCCCAACTTGGGAATAGAGTCAGGAGAAGAATCGATGTTTTCTATGTACACGTTCTCCAGTTTTCCATTGAAATATATTTCTCAAAATGTGTTTTGCACACTAGAGCTGTGGTGTCTGTGATGAGTCAGGTCCTGTCTGACTGAATACAGTTTCGTTTTGAGAAACGCTGTGTGCCGTGTTACCCTCCTGAAGATTTATACTACTTACGGCTCTGAGAAGTTGTCTACCAGTAGTTAAGATATGTTGCTTTATTTAACTCAGAATTGCCCCAAATTATTCAAATGTGAGATTCTTTATTTTTACAATATTAAACATCTCACTGAATAGTACCTTGGCCAAACAAATTTTGAGAAAAGCTGGCCCTAGAGAAAGCTAGACTGAAAAAAAGAATTAGTAATAACTGTCTTCTAAACTGCAGAAGTTAGACTGTAGATGCTACAAGCACGTATTATTGACTAAGTTATAAACAATTCACATCAAAGTTTGCAGGAACACAGATTATAATCAAGATGTGTTTTATGATTGTGACTTAACGTGGGAATTAAGAGGCTTGTTTCCAAGATCAGAGCTATGTGGAAAAGCCCCAGCCTCTCAGAGGCTGGACTAGGAGGCAGATCCCCAAAAACTTCATTAAAAGGTAAACCTTCACAACTGCCACAAACTCTGCACAGAACCATCCATTCGGTTACGGGGATGAAAGGAATTCAGATGCCCATGGCGTCCAAGGGGCAAGTTTCTCCTGCTGCTGAGCTTTCTCAGGGCACCTCTCAGGTCCCTGTTCCTCAGGCTATAGATGAAGGGGTTCATCCTGGGTGTCACCACAGTGACTAGTACTGCACCAATCTCATCTGGATCGTTGGGGTGAGTGGAGGAGGGGAAGAAGGAAACTCCTACAATGGTCCCGTAGAAGAGCAGCACCACGGTCAGGTGAGAGGTGCAGGTGGAGCAGGCTTTCCGCCTTCCCTCTGTGGACAAGAGTCTCAGGACCGCCCTGACTATGCAGATGTAGGAGGACAGGATGAGGGCGAAGGGGAAGGTGATGGCTGCTAAGCCCACGACAAACAACACAAGCTCATTGATCGCTGTGTCAGAGCAGGACAGTTTGAGAAGAGGGGCCAAGTCACAGAAAAAAGTGTGGAAGGGTGTTGCTGTCACAGAAGCACAGTCAAAGGAGCAGAAGAGTGTGTGTCAGGGCGACAATATTACTGAGGAGCCACGGAATGGCTGTGGGCAGGACGCAGATCAGGGGTTGCATGATCATGCTGTAGTTCAGAGGGTGGCAGATAGCCACGACACGGTCATAGGCCATGACTCCCAGGAGGAAATTGTCAATGACCACAAACACAATAGAAAAGTATGTCTGTGTGATGCAGCTTGCATAGGAGATCGATTGACTCTTGGTCTGAATATTCATCAGCATTTTGGGGACTGAGGTGGAAATGGAGGAAATGTCAGCGAAGGAGAGATTGGCCAGGAAGAGATACATTGGCGTGTGAAGGTAGGAGTCCAAGCCGATGGCCAGAATGATGAGCCCGTTCCCAACCACAGTGAGCAGGTACATGCCCAGGAAGAGCACGAAGAGGACCTTCTGCTGCTCAGCCCGGCTGGACAGCCCCAGGAGGAGGAATTCTGTGATGGGGGTCTGGTTTCCTTGACGCATGTTTCCGCTGAGCTGCAGAAAGGAGCACAAAGTCTTCGTCTGCTCACAAGCAACCTCAATATGGGAGCACGCAGCCATGGCGGGGAGGGGGCGCTTCCTCTAGGCTGAAGGGGAATGAAGGGAGGGGAAGATGCCTGAAGAAGGAACTATGTCAGCAGCGCAGAGCTTCGGCAAGTGCCTTAGAAAGAAAAGACAGACACAACCCATACTTCTCAGTGAACGTGTTTCAAACTCTAATAGAATTCTGAGCGTGGTTTTTACAGTTGGCCCCAAATATAGTTAAATGCCCCCAATTAAGGACACTATGTGAGGTGTACTCCATCGTTTAAAGATGCCAGATCTCCCTGAAAGAATTATTTAAAAATGAGCAGTCTGGGGCCTTTCCCATCACTCACTCTCACCCTTTAAATCTAAGAAGACAGGAATTTGAAGAATGATTAAAGCGAAGAGTTTGGGAAAGGAGAGATAACCCAGGGTCAGGAATGCTCTTGAGAATATCCTGTCGTGTGGGGGGCTCCTTCCCACTCATGTTAGGAGGGGACTCCACGGGAGCTGCCCTTGGAGAATGTGCACAAGAAGGAGCGACCAGAATTCCACTTCACTCAAGGCTAGATGCTCGGTGAATGGAGAAAACTTAGCAGATGCATACGAACCTACAGCTTGTGCTTGCCTCTTACCTCCAAATGAGAACGCTCATGGGATCGGCCCACTATGGCTGGGGTAAGGGGAAACCATGGTAGGTCAATCCTGCCTTCTCACCCATGGCATAACGTGAATATGTGGGAGTAGCAGCCAAGTAAATGCTATGGGAAGTCATTGGGTCCAAGCCACCTGGTTGGGAATCCAGCCGAGAAGCACTTGCTGGGGTACAGAGGGCTGTAACTAGAGGTGGTAGAGTGGTTCTCTTATGAAAGAGATCATAAAGAGATGAGGAAGAAAATTCACTTAGCCCCGAGATGGGTTGACCAGAATCTGGAACTGCATATTTTTGAGTGACAATCTCTAATCTCACTTTTCTGTCCCACCTCTCCCAGCTACCCGCGCAGCTGCACAAACTGTGCTAAATTCCTGAGGCATCTGCTTCACCAGTTAAGAGCAGCGCTACCATCTAAAAAGGCTCGCCTCTGAAAGTTGCTAGGATCTCAGGAAGTTACTGGAATCCAGACCCAATAGCTTCACTTGTTGACAGTGTAGCAGCGGGGAGACCGAGAGCAAGTCTTATGTGCTTTTCAGAACCAGAGTTAATAGAGTCATCGTGCTGGGCTCATGTGGGACACTAGCTCCTAAGTCCTTTGGGATCATATCCCTGAAGTGTTTTTCTCAAGACAAACAGTCTCAGTGAGGTAAACGGGGAATAGATGGGCAGCTCTGCTTTTTTGTTTGTTTGATCATTGTCGGTTGCCTTCTCCCACTTGCCATTTCCTGTTTGTAATTTAGTTGGTTACCACTCTTTGTAGCAAGTGAATTAGTTGATGTGTGTTTTATGTTCCCAGTGAAATGATAAGCATTTTGAGAGTTCCTTATTGTTCCCCTCTGGTGCCTAGCAGAGGGGGAGCACTTAGTAAATACTTTGAGAATGGAGTCCAAGTCCTGTTGTAGGATTTATGACTCCAAAGAGATGCCATCTCTAATGCCAGGGGATAGGCTATGGCCTCTCTGCACTTGAATGAATGTCAGCTGAGGAAGGGAAGTTGGGGACCCAGTGATTCAGCACTCAGTGCTCTTAATTGCAAACCAAACAAATAAACTCTGGCTTAAAAATTTTTTTTTATTGTTTTTGACAGAGAGAGACAGAGAGAAGGGGGAGGGCCCAGAGCAGTTTCCATAGCTGTACATCATCAGTTTTCAGCATGGTTTTGTTCCACTGAGGTGGGCGGGGGCCGTGCAAGGTGGGAACTGGGTTGGGGGCCTCCCGCATGGGAGGCACACCCCCTAGAGCCAGGGGCCAAATGGGGTGAGGGATGAGAACTGAACTGGAGGCCTCCCGCATGGGAAGCACACCCAAGCTCAGCATATGGGACTGCACGGGCCAGCGCTGGGATTCAATCCTTGGTCCCCAGGGCTGCAAAGCAAGCACTTAACTCGCTGAGCCATCCCAGCTTCCCAACTCTGAAATGGACAAGGGAGACTATGTAGCAAGACACACAGTCCAATTCAGTGTATCCCTTCTTCTAATGTTTGCACGAGCTTCATAATCTAGTGTGGCTATTTCTCAGTCAAACCAAGAGTACTCACCCCCTCCTCAACAGGAAACAACTTCACCTATGGGTCGGGGAGGCCGCCAGGCTCAGTGTCTTTGTTTTCTGCCCAGGAGTGAGGGCAGTGAGGGCTTTCAATCATCCGTATTTGGTCTTTGCCTTGGGTTTCTGCCGAGTGCTGGGCTCAGCCATATTATATGCTGATCCCTCAGGTGGGATCGTGGGCCACAGAAGGTGCACCTGCTGTCCCACTGTTTTTCTCTCCCGGGACCCCTGTGAGCTCCAGGCTGCATCCCTTGGCCCTCATCTCTGCATTTTCCTCGTTCCTCCTCCCCTGTTCACCCTGATTCACCCACATTCAGATGTTTGGATGCGCGGATCTCTCAGATGTGTTTGTGGGTTGCATAGGGAATTCTTTGTTGAATTATAGCTGTTCCATTTGTTGTACCTTCCAGGGGAGATTACAAGGAGCTCCCCTCATGCTGACATTTTCATGACATTACCCAAATATTGCTTAAATAGTACCCAAAAGCCATTACCATAAATAAAAACAATGATAAAGTAGACTTTATTTAACAAATTTGGATCATCTAAAGTTATTAATGAAAGGCTTAAGTCAAAATTAGAAAGAAAATGTTAACAATAAATATATCTGGCAAAGGAATTATGTCCAGAATATACAATAAAGTCAGAAAAAGAGAAAACATCTCCAAGGCATGGAAACCACTGAAGTGCCCTTTGATGGATGACTGGAT
This sequence comes from Craseonycteris thonglongyai, assembly GCA_004027555.1. Classification (NCBI taxonomy): domain Eukaryota; kingdom Metazoa; phylum Chordata; class Mammalia; order Chiroptera; family Craseonycteridae; genus Craseonycteris; species Craseonycteris thonglongyai. The sequence goes on along the minus strand of PVKE010000923.1, from coordinate 9,378 downwards.
AAAGAAGCTGTGGTATCTTATGTAACAGAATACTACTCAATGATAAGAAAAGATGAAATATAGCCATTTGTGACAACATGGATGGACCATGAAACCATCTTAATAAGCAAAATAAGTAAGACTGAAAGAATTAAGAAACATATGACTTCACTTATAGGTGGAATATAAAACTGAAAGTAACAAAGAAACAAAAAATTATGGACACAGTCAATAGTTAAGTGGTTATCTGAGGGTAAAGGGGGAGGTGGTGGGAGAGCTGGGGGGAAGGAGTAGGGGCGGGCATCAAATATATGGTGATGGAGAGAGCTGATTCTGGGTGGTGAGCACATAATGTGATACATAGACCATGTCATGTAGAATTGTACACCTGGAAACTATGTAATTGTTACCAACCAATGTCACCCCCCAAAAATTAATAATAAAAAAAAAAGAAAAAGAGAAAACAAATTGGCAAATTGTTCTCAGCATTTGTCACACATTTCCATGTCTTTAAATTGGCAAATTATTCAAGTAATACTTCATAAATGAAGATAGCCAAATGGCCAGTAAGCCTATGAGAAGGTGCTCTTCATCATTTGATCATGAAAATGAAAATTGTCTTTACTTCTGAAGCTGGAATCACTTGGTTCAAATGACAAATTCCAACTCCATCACATATTATCTGCATGACCTTGTAGCAGTTACTTAAACTCTGACTTAGTTTCATCATGGAAATATAATAATATAATATAATATAATAATAATTTTTTCCATAGGATCTTGGAAGAGAAAGAGAGTATGTATATTTATGATACACAGTAAGCACTCAATGTAAGCTATTATTAGTAACTAGCATTTGAAAACATAAACTTAAGGTTTAAAAAATAAGGTAGTGTGTGGCTATGGGAATGGATGTGAATAAACCAGATGTAGGAGATCATATTACTGCAACACTTCTGCATTGTTCTTGGAAGGTTAATGCCTGGCATATTATAGATGCTCCAAATTTACTGAATGAATAAATAAAAGGAGAGCCACAAAGAAAAATTCTTTCATATAATAATTGTTTAGCAAACACTTTATTATGGGGAAATCGCATTGTTAACAGTTTTATTTTTATATACATTCTATAAAAAAACAATCTTTTTCTGATTACTCTCTGCCCTCTCTGTTCTGCCGTGTCTCAAAAAGCTAACTTCCGATGACTGAATCATTCAGTCTTCCCACACTCTTGCTTCCAGTTGGGTTTGGACCATGGGAGGCAGAACAAAAGGTAGAAGGGTAGAAGCAGAGAGAGGCTGGGGTATGTATTTCCCTGCTCTCTTTCCTCATATGGTCATAATTTTGTCCATAGTTGATTCCCCCCCCCCCCCCCCCAGTGCCACAGTTCCTACCAAGTGTTTTCTCTTGATAGATCTAGCTCTCACTGGTCTCAGATAATACTGTATTTTCTTTTTGACCATGAGGTCTACAGGTCATAATGGCTTCCTGCTATTCCTAGTATGTAAAAGTGTTGACATCCTTTATTGGTCATGTCACTCATACTTCTGCACATAATCCCTTGATTGCATTTTTAAGTTAAAATCTATTGAATGACATGCTTCCAGTTGATACCTGAGCTGTAGTCTTATCCTTGCCACTTTCTACTATGCTCTGCTCATTTGTTTCTTTTCTAGAAGAAAATTTACTGAGTCTCCTAAACTGGTAGAAACATTTTAAAGGTCTCTGGTACATGTAGCTAAGCAGTATCCAGATAATTGACATCATAAATGATGGGTTTTAACGTAAATGAGAGAAACTGCGGTTGCACAGGGATTCGATGGGCTTGATCTTGTTTGACAAGTTGTCCCCTTTCCTAGTTGTTCTGGAAGAGACAGTTCCTGGTAAGGACTCTCCTGATAGCCCCCTTCATCTCACTGTTCCTCAGGGTGTAGATGAGTGGATTGAGCAGCGGGGTTCCCAGTGTGTACACTAGTGAGATGAACTGATCCTGTGTGGGGTGGTAGCTGGAGTTGGGGCGCAGGTACATGAAGGCACAGCAGCCGTACTGCAGCAGGACCACGGTGACGTGGGAGGAGCAGGTGGAGAAGGCCCGGCGGCGGCCCTCTGCAGAGGGGGTCTTGAGCACAGCTGCCACAATGAAGGCGTAGGAGGTGGCGATGAGGAGGAAAGGGACAGCAATGGCCAGGATGGCTGCCCCCAGCACCGACAGCTCGTGGACATGGCTGCTGGCACAGACAAGACGCATCACCGGTGGCACGTCACAAAAGAAGTGCTCGATGCCCCGAGCTCGGCAGAATGGCAGAGAGAAGATGAAGGTCACCAGTTGTAAGGACAGGAACAAGCCAGTGACCACAGAGGCAATCACCAAGCGCACACAAAGAGTTACAGTCATGATGACAGGGTACTGCAGGGGGTGGCAAATAGCAGCGTAGCGGTCATAGGCCATCACAACCAAGAGGAAGCAGTCGGCGCTGCCAAGTCCGATGAAGAAAACCATCTGAGTGGCACATCCCAGGAGGGTGATGGGCCTCTCTGGCCGGAGGCTGTGGGCCAGAATGTGAGGCACCACCACCGCGGTGTAGCACAGTTCTACCCCCGACAGGCTGCCCAGGAAGTAGTACATGGGTGTGTGTAGGCGGGCTTCTGTCTGGATGGCCACCGCGATGAGAATGTTCCCACTGAGGATGAATGCATAAAGCAGGCTGACTCCAACGAAGGACAAGACACGCAGCCGAGGGTGGGAGGGATAGGCCAGGAACACAAACTCCATCATCACCGAGCGATTTCCCCAGGCCATCGAGCGCACAGGGTTTCTGTCTTCAGTGACTGGAACAGAAGGGACCATCAGACAGTATTTTAGTTCATACTCTGAGCCAGGATCTAATCTAATCAGAACTGGAGTTAGAGACTAGAAAAGTAGGACTAGTTTTTTCCCCTCACCTTTTACTTCTCACAGAAATAGCTATGGCTCCATTTCTAACTGCCAAGAATTGGACGAAATTATGTGAGAATTTTTTGAGGAAAATATGGAGAAGAAGATTGTGGAATTCAAAGATATTTTCAATTGAGATGGAATGAAAGTTAAATGCTTTCAGTAAAATCACAACAAAGTGTCAAGAAATTCTTGATAGAAGGGATCATTAAAGTGAGGGCGGGAAGTTATTCATTCATTCATTTTGTTCATTCGTCTATTGACACATAATACCTCTTGAAGTATTGACTAAGGGATCTATGGATGCAACCTTGAAAAGCTAGTGATATGATGGAGAACGATGAAAGAAAATGATGCCCATAAGCAAAGAGCTGACATGGGCCTGAGATTGATGGTGTCAAGGGTAAGTCTCAGGAAACAAAGCCCGCTCGGCTCCTGCTTTCTCTACCCATAGCCAATCAGGAGAAGTGTAGGAATGGAAGGAAGTACAGTTTTGTCATAGGGCTTATCTTAGCTTGTGGCAGTATGAGAAAATACGTGATCATAAGCTGTTGGAGATCTAAGAATCCTTTCTTTGAGTTTGGGGATGAATAGGAAAGATCAAGCCAGCCTTTATTTTTCCTCTTCTATGGAGCTGACGTGAAATTTAGGAAAAACCATCCAGGGTTTTCCTTGAAAACCCTCTAATGAACAGACAGAACTCTCAAAGCACATCTGTTTCACTTCCCAAGACCAATTCATATTCAAGAAGGGGAAAAGAGGCCACACGTGAGCGTGTGTCCACGTGCCCAATTTTAGTATCTATAATTTATTATGAACTTTGAAGGAAAGTCTTAATCCAAGAGTCATGACTTCCAGTAAAAACCATTTATGTAAACCTACCTTGGTGTCACAAGCATAAGGAACAATGTGATTAGAAACTCTGTCCTAAGTAGTAAGAGCACTTAGGGCATGAATGGCTCTCTATTGTTTTTTTCAACGGCTAACAAGTAGTATCCATTTCATTCACTCTCTTTCTCTTTTCTGAACTTCAGTAATGCTTTGGATTATTTCTTTTTTAATATATTTATTTATTTATTTATTTATTTTGACAGAGAGAGCGAGAGAGAGAGAGAGAGAGAGAGATACAGAGACAGAGAGAGAACTGAACTGGGGGAGCTCCCAGTTCAGCATATGGTTCCGCACAGGCCGGGATTCGATCCTCGGTCCCCGGCACTGCAAAGTGAGCGCTTAACCAACTGAGCCATCCCGGCTTCCCCTGGATTATTTCTAATGTTACTGAGCATATTTATTATTGTATTACAACATGCAGAGGAGGGACAGTGTATCAGTGTGAAATCAGTTTTGCAATTAAATGATGTGGTCTGAATAATCCCATTGCCTGGCGGTGCTAGGCAACATATAATTTCTCTTGAGTCCCAGTTACTTTATTTGAAAAATGGGGATAATAATTATACTTACTATAACTAGGGTTGTTGTGATTAAATGAGATCAAAATCTAAAGTATCTACCACAATGCCTATCCCACAGTGATAGCAGCTTAATAACATAACTGTCATTATTATTCATAAGCTCAATGGTAGCCACCTTCCCTTATTGATATTTTTATCTCCCTATATCACCAAGCCTAATGTATAAAGTATAAACATTAAATAAATGTCATATGGATAAGTATATTGTGAAAAATAAGTCATTTACACTTTTTAAAATCTTTTCACTTTTTTTTAAAGAATTCTATTTTATTAATTTTTTATTGTTTTTGACAGAGAGAGAGAGAGAGAGAGAGAGAGAGAGAGAGAGAGAGAGATACAGAGACAGAGAGAGAGCTGAACTGGGGGAACTCCCCAGTTCAGCACATGGGTCCGCACGGGCCGGGGCCGGGATTTGATCCTAGGTCCCCAAAGTGAGTGCTTAACCCACTGAGCCATCCTGGATTCCCCTCTTTTCACTTTTAAGATTATTTCATAATTAAATCACCTGTTTAAGAGAGCTTACAGAAAACAAATAACTTGGCATTCAACATTTGAGCTGCACTGTGGGGAAAAATCCCATTACTCATGGACACAGCGTATAGAAGGCTCCAATATATAGACATTTGAGGCTACTCTACCACCTGTATTATGATGGAGGGCCTTGAAATTTGTGTGCTAATGATGACTTTTCAGAATTTTACTATAGTCTGTTCACACTCATATCATCTTAATGGTGCTATCCAGGATCTCTAATAAAATATTTATGATAGTTATTTATAGCTCCTGAGTTATATTCAGCTCTTAGTGCTGAAAAGGACTTCAGAAATTGCCTAGTTGAGTCCTCTTTTGGATACTTGGATCTCCAATCCAGTACCTGAACATCAGGTTGCCTTCGATACTTCCTGACTTGCATGTCCCATTGTTGGACGACATGACTCAAAGTTCTTTCTTATAGGGGTTGGATCTGCCCCTGTGCAACTTCTATCTATTTACTCTGTTCTATATTCTGTTTCTACGTGAATCACTTTGGGAACTAAATAGCTCTTGTCATGCAGTCCTAAGTTTTCTTTCCATTGCATTTTTTCTGTCCTTCTTTCATGTCCTCCTTTCATGACATGATTTTGATACATCTCACAACTATAGCTTTGGAATTGCTCTCATTTAAAATAACTTACTTAAAAGATGTACTACAGAGAATAGATCACAGGACTGGTAACTATAAAGAGATCTGGGTGTCACCTCGCTGTTCATTGGCAGTCTATTTCTTCAATCTAATTAAAATGAAATTAATTCATGAGTTTGTGTTTGTTTTGATGGCCTCATACTTGGACTGATACGTAGCTTCCTAGATGCTAAAATTCTAATTATTTTTTTTCATTTTCAGAGAGGCAGTATATCCTTTATCATTTCTTCAGCATGGGTCCATTGCTATAATCTGCTGTGATTGACATTTAAAAAATCTTCAATCTGTATTTTTACATCTTAACTATTCTTTCTGAAGTGACTCACATTTATTTTTAAGTGCCAAGCCCCCTATACAATAGTGATCAAAATGACACAGTTGTGTCCAAGTGTTATATATCCTAATGAAAGACAAAGACACTTTCAGTTAACAAATCTGGCAATCTGGTATACACACACATATGCCAAAAAAATATATTAAAAAATATAGAGATATATACATATATAATTAAAACTGTGATTAAGTGTTGTGCTGTAAATAAAAATAGTGTGTTGTAAAATTGTACAGCATGGAGCTCTGACAGTTTGTGGTTAAGGAATTCTGAAAAGGCTTCCTGGAGAAAGTGATATTTAAAGTTCAATCTGAAAAAATGAAAATTAACTAGTAGAGAGGTAGGCAGAGTAATGCAGTCCATATTCTGGATAGAGGATGAAATAGTGTTCTTTATGGTTTGAAGAGAGTGACACTTATAAGTCCTAACATATTGTCAACTTACTATCCCAAGTTGTTACTAAATACGTTGCATAGAACAGAGGCAGGATACGAGTACTTCAGCCTCGTCCCAGGATTCCAAAACCACCTCCGGACTTCCAAACCACATCCCACATCATACACTCATCTCCCTTCTGACCTCTCCAGCCAGACCAACCCCAGTTGGCAAGGATGTCCTGAGCTCTGCTGTCCTTGTGCCTGCTGGAAATCCAGACAGTCTGGGCTGAGCGGCTCTCCAGGCCTCTAGTTCGTGGACTTGGCAATAACAGACCTGAAGTAGAATCTCAACCTACTATTAACAGAGTCGTCAGGGAGATAGTCTCACATTAATTTCTGTTTCCTCATGTTTAAAAGATATAAATAATAATACTTACCTAATGGAGCTGTGATGAGATGAAATGAAACAAAGTATTTACTATTTAGCACACTTGGTTTGATGTATGAAATCTATTAAACCACATAGAAATGTTCATTCTTCCCTCCTTTTTTTGGAGTCTCCTAAGAGGGTGACATTAATAACAGCTGCTTCATAGCAGAGGATTAAGTGAGGTACCTTATGAGAAAAGGGTTTTCCATTAATCCTTAAACCATATCCAAACTTATTTTAGCCATTCCCTCAATTTCTTAGATTGGGATTACTTAATACCCTTTTAATTACAAGAATAGGCCTTCCAGTGAATTCAGAGAAACACTGCAAGGTATGGGCTGACCTAGTTCAGAATCCCGGGGTCTCTACTTGTAAAGTCATTCCTTGCTTTTCTAGTGCAGCATCAGCAATGCCTGGTGTGTTGTAAGACTAGAGGAAGGTAGAAAATGACTTTCCCTTACCTTCAGCATGAGAAGAAAGAGGGCTATACTAAGCCAACCTTCTCAGATTCATAAAAGACAGGACCCAGGTGATGTCTGATTGTTCTAATGGGTAGAAAATTGGAACCATGAACCCGGAAAGACTACTCAGTAGTCTTTGTAAACTTCCCAAAGGAAAAACCACAGAAGAAGGGAAATTACTTTGCTATCTAGGGTCTTGTCTCATCTGTTCCATCTCCCAGAAGAAGATGGTGTAGTGATTGTTGATCTCTTCCCCTGTTACCAGACAATTAGTCCAAACTAAAGCTCTTCTCTCCATTTGGAGTCCCCTGTCAATAGAAGGTCTAGGTCTAGGATGTGCTTTTCAAAGTAAAAGCCAGCATTAAACCTTCTATCAGCCTTCGCAGTTCTTGAAATAACTTCTTGAGAAGTAGAAATTTTCCTAATCAGGGTCACTGGAGCCTCTTGTTTCAAGAAGTTTACTCCCACCAGATTATCATAGCTGGGTTTGGTCTAAGTCCTAAATTATTATCACCCTGGAGAACTGAGACCATATTTTATATTTTATCTGGCTTCCATGGGACCTAGTATAGTGCTGTATACTTAGTAGAGCCTCAATGAATATTTATCAACTCTTTCATCTTTTCCATAGCTTCTTTCTTTGCTTAGCTCTTGCTGAGCAGAGACACTCCTATAGGTCTTAGCAAATCAGCTTATCCCTTGAAAAAATGTTAGCTGGTCATGTATATATGAATTTTTATAAGTCTGTGTGTGAATGTATGCTCCCATATGCCCCACTGATTAAGAGGCAAGTCCTCTGTGTAGGCCTAGAGTGATTAGTGTAGCTCTTTGATGTATGTATGTTTATGTACGTGTGTGTAGGCAGGGTAGTCTGATCCCAGCAGCCAGGCAGGGCTGAACTACCTGAGATATTCAGAGACTTCTGAGGTATTTTTAGTGCCAATAAATGGAGGAGAAAGAGAATGAAGGGGTAGGAAGCATAGGGTATTGTTTACTATTAATATATGCTCAACATTACAATAATTACAATAGCTAAGTTCTGTGCTGCACTTACTATATTCCACACACTCTGCATATACTTATATTAACTAATTTTATCTTTATAACATTTCTAAGAGAGGGGAAATATTGGTTTTCCATTTGCACATTACTATTTAATTCTTGTAAGAACTCTGCTAAGTGTTAGCCCTATTTTATAGCTAAGTCAAAGGTGAAAGATTGATAGAATTTGAGTAAATTGTCCAAGAATTGATGCAGAAAGTAGTTGAGATGAAGTTTGACCCTAAAGCATTTCTTTTTCCTCTACAACAAGATTTATCCAGCCACATTATTCTCAATTACTCTTTAGTGACTAATATGGTTCTTATGACAAAGATGACCCACAATATTGCTTACGAGGCCATAGAAGGTCTGACCCCTACTAACTTCTAGCCTCCTCCTGGCTATTAGAGCCAGCAAACTTGTCATTCTTGCATCCCTTCTGTTCTCACTGTGCTTCCTCCTATTACCAGGCCTTTGCACATGCTACTCACGCTGTTGGGAATGTCCTTTCTCATTTCTCTTTACTGGAGTGGCTCCTAATTATCCTTCATCCCAGTTCCATTACAACTGCCTCAGAGAGGATTTCTCTGACCTTGGTCATGTCAAGGTCAAAAGCACATTTTGGAATGTTTCTTTTAGAATCTCAGGTGCCTCTTCTTGATTTTACATGTGTTTGTGTGCTGTTTGAACTCTCCCCCAGTATATATAAGCTCAATGATGAAAAAGACTGAGTCTCTTTTTCTTCAACTGGCCTATGACATAGAATATACGGATTCCTTCCACTCTCTTGAATAAATTTTCTCTATGTTTTGTTCCCTCTAGGAGTAAAGTGTGACATTGTACAGCAATCATGAGGTTACACTCTTGGCCTCTTACTTCCTGACATCAGGTAAGAGAATTTATTATGGAATAGAAAATCACATAGCATAATTTCAATAATCATTCATCAGATAAGGGGGAGAGAATTCTGTTACTATATGTGGACATGTAAAAAATTATGTATTTGAACTTATGGACCTGGGATTCAGGGAGGACTTTATGAATCTGACCTCATTGGCAAGGGAAGTAAAAGCACAAATAAACAAATGGGACCTTATCAAGCTAAAAAGCTTCTGTGCTGCAAAGGAAACCATCAACAAAGCAAAGAGGCAACCAACCAACTGGGAGAA
>PVKE010000922.1:0-116786 GCA_004027555.1 Craseonycteris thonglongyai | reverse complement strand
GTCTTCAGTGCATAGTTATCTCCACTTTACTTTTTGACAGATAGAGAGAGAGACAGAGACAGAGACAGTTAGAGAACCAAACTGTGGGAACTCCCCAGTTCAGCATGTGGGTCCTGCCTGGGCCGGAGCCGGGATTCGATCCTCGGTCCTCATGGCCTCAAAGCGAGCGCTCAACCCGCTGAGCCGTCCCGGCTTTCCCGGCATTCCTTTAAGATAAACCTTTTCCTATGCAGAGATTGACTCAGAATTGTCGATATCCATGCTTTCCTGCACACTAGCGTCTTCTGTGACATCCCAAACATTAGTGGCAGCCTTTCTTTAAAAACCACTCCTGTCTGTTCCTCAGGATCTTAAGCCACAGATACCTGTTCTGCAGGTTTTGATGTGTGTTCCCAGACAGACAATGACATCATGACTGCTGTCAGGCTGACAGTGATTGTAAAAAGCGTCTCAGCTTTAGAGATGTTAAAATGCGAAAAGGAAAGTGTACATTTCAGAATCAATGAAATGTAGTAGCTACCTTATAGGGCTGTTGGGAGAACTGAATGAGGCTGTGCTTGTAAAGGACTTAAACATGAGACTGGACACATGGTCAGCGCTCAGTATGCTACTACATTCTGTTCTTGGAGAAGTATTACCTATATATGTCGTCCCTTAGAATCCTCCTCCAGGCTCTGAGGCAACGCGCGGTGCTGATGCACTAGCTGTGCTGGGGTAAAGCCTGTCCCGTTTCCCTTTTTGTCTCTTTCTCTCTGAACCTTCTGCCCCTCCCTCCTCTCCTCTTTCTCCCTGCCTCTTCTTTCCACCCCCTCCCCAGCTCAGCCACAAATAAATGGTTCTGTCACTCCAGCTCTCCTGTAGGTTTAGAGTGACTGGAAGTATCTTTTTTGAAAAGCTTGCTCTGTCTGACATTCCTGACCGGCTCAGGAGCAGGGTCCTTCGCTCTTCTGCTCAGAGATCAGGCTCATCTGGTTAACGATTTACAGGCCTGCCACGGGGCCTTGAGCACTCCATCCCATGACAGCAGCTGAGCCGTGCCCCCGGGAGGAGGCTGATGGCAGGCCCGGAGGGGTGCTTTGGCCCTGCCTCCGGTGGCTTAGGCAGACTGGCTCAGGGCCTGCCTAAAAAGGAACCATTTATTCTCACTTATGATTCTTTAAAAAAGAAGTTCACAGCTTTTATGATGAGCCTTATACATGCGTTTAATGACATTACAGTATTTGATTATGTGCATTAAGAAGAGGTCTGAGAGCTCCTGGGTGTCCTTACTTTTAAGTGTATTTTAACTGCCGACAATGAAAGGAATAAGACAGAAAATGAGCTGTGGCAGCACCTTCATAAATTTTGAGCTGTAATTGACACACCTTTGCTGGCACCAGGAAGGGTCCAGGCAGGTGGACACCAGGAAGAGGAAGTGGAGTTCCGAAGGAAAGCGAAGCCAGCCCTCCCTAAACGCTTCCTCTCCAGCTGGCATCCGTGCCGAGAATTTACACAGCCTGGGACTGATGTCAGTTGAGGGTCTACCTCGTATCCGGCACTGTGCTAGGCGCTCAGCAGGTAGGTGTTATTGTCTCCGTTTTCCAGATGGGGAAACTGAACCTCAGCAAAGTAGGTGACTTGCTCCAAGTTTGCAAATATCAGAGCATCATCCGAAAAACAAGGCTTTCTGAGTCGAAGTCTTTGCACAACCACTGGGAACAGAGCTCAGAATGGCTCTCATCTGGGGACTAGTTCATGGAGAAGCAGGGGCTAGGGGTGCTGAGGCCAAGGTTGCATAGGCTTTCAGAGAGAAGCTTCTTCCTCCCGCCCTCTGGGCTCCCAGCCCCTTGCAAGCTTGCATTGCGCTGGAAACGGAATCAGGACAGAAAAAGCCACTTGAAATGAACTGCGCCCAGACAGGCCGCCATGGTGGCGTGATTGATACTGAAGCATGTAGGTGTAATGAAACTGATGCCGGCTCCTCTGCACCTGTGATTTATTGAGGACAAATTTAAGATGAGAAAGGGCCCCATACCAGGAGCTGCATCTTCCCCTCCAAGGGAGGGTGGTCATCCATCACCAGCCATTGCAAGGGCCCATTGCAAGCGGCTCATCAGATGAGCCAATAGTCTCTTTGTTGGGGTTCCTAACAAGTGTTGGATCAGCAAAAGTCTATTTATGCTGGTGGACCTTTCAGGACCAATTTGTAGTGGGTCACTGATTCTGCTGGGGTATTATCTTCTTTACTACGCGGGCCAGTTGGGGAACGCGGCAAAGATTAATGGTTTTGGCTGCTGACTTGCCGCTCCAATCTACTGCCTCTGGACCAAAGATTAAGTTTTGTGTGTGTGTGTGTTTTACCAGAAAGGGCCCCACCTTGCGTACGAGATGTGTGTTGGTTTACTGACTTGCTTACAGACAATCCCTTCAGCCCCAGAGTTGGGGAGATGTACTTGGTCGTGGTGAGGATTTGGCAGGTGGCTGTTAGGCCTGGCATTCATGATCCCCACCCCTAGGCCCTGGGCAGGTGCCATGGCATGGGTCCTGCAGTTCACAGGACAGCAAAGCCCTGTTTGGTACCCAGCAGCTGCTCTGGGTTCCGAGAGGCAGGCGATGCCCGAAAACCAAATGTTTAAGCTATGTTACTGGAAAAAAAAAATTAGTGATGGCCTTTCCTTATTATTTGAAAAATTGCACACGCTCCTTTAATACAGTTTGGGAAAAACACTGAAGCAAATGCAACCGAGCGTAAGCCAACTGCACAGTGATGGGACTGTTAATGTTTTGGTTTACATTTTCACCCAGGATTTCTGCTCCGTGTGTTCTTGTGCACGATGAAGATGTATGTGGGCTTTTTTGTTGTTGTCGTTGCTTTTATATGGTTTTCTATCCTACTTTTCACAAGGAACATTATACCATCAGCATTTCCCCATGTCTTTATTTGATGAGCCATCATTTTGTTTTGTTTTCTTTCTCATGTTGGGTTTGTTGTGATGTGTTCAGGGCCACAGGTCCATTCTTTTGCTCAGCACACATGGGCTGTGTGCCTCTTCTGGGCCAGGTCTGGTGCTGGGATTCCAGAGCTGAGTGCTGCCTTCAGCTCCCAGGGTGAGCTCGTGCCCGGCGGGGAACTGCTTCACTAGAATCTCTCACGATGACCCAGAAAGCTATAGATGGTTTGGAGGCAGCAGACTGTCACTCCTGACCCCCGCGAGATCGCTGCAGAATCACAGTTCCCAAGGAGGAAGCCAGCGCCTGCCTCTGCTGCTGGCTTTGGATGTTTCAGCTTGTTTTTTTAGGGTGAATTGGGGCCAACTCTTTCTCAATGGACAACAGCAGCCCCATTATGGAAAACTATCGGCCTTAAAGGACTAGCCACCCCAGGCATCTGTAGGAACTGCCCGGGAGACAGCAAGATGTGACACAAAAAAGAGTGTGGCCTTTGATGGAAATCAAAGGGATCTGAGTTCGAATCTCCGAGCTGGTGACCTTGAGCAAGTCATTTCTTGGAGCTTCATTTGCCTGGTCTGAGAAACGAGGCTCCCAGTTCTCAGCCCCTCAGCTCTTGTGCCTTTTACCACGTGGGCCATTGCATGTGAGGAGCTGACGCTCAGCCATGCCAGCCTGGTCCCAGGCCCATTTTCCGGATACCCTGCTGACTCAACTAGATGGATGGGCTCTAATTGTTCCAACAACAGGTCTGAGCTTCACAGGGCCTTTCCTTGGGGGTCTTTGTCTCAGGGCCATTAATCACTGGGCAACTAGCCCCATGGTTGGCTGGGACTTCCTTCCCTTGGCTGGGCTGGCTGGAGACAGGAGGGGCTGAGCGGGGCACAGGCTGGCTTTTCACCAGTGGTTTGAAAATCTCTAATAGGGAGTCTTCCTTACTCAGCGATTCCAGTGATTCCCTTTGTAGTGGCCTCTCCTCTGCCCCAGGGCAGGCTCCCTCCCTCCCTCTCCGACAGCTTCCAGATTAACATTCTTTCAGTAAGTCTAGCCTTTTCACTAGACAACACGAACACCAACTTTCTCAGTACATGTCTTGATAACTTGCAGGAGCATTTGTCAGCTGGCCCAAAGCCCATGCCTCTACTCAATGAGTTCTGTCTGTGGGGAAGAAGTTTTCCATAGTTCAAGGGCAGCAGCTAGCAACCCTTCTAAGTTCTTCAATTTACAGGCCCTGTCTTATGAGTCTCACTGGGCTTTACCGATCCTCTGGATTTACCCTTCCAGACAATCCCTTCAGCCCCAGGGCATTCCTTCCTGCCCCAGGACATTTGCTCTTGCTGTTCTCTGAGCCTGAATGCTCTTTCCTGGGCTCCTCACATGGCCACCCCCCCATTGTTCAAGGCTCAGCTGAGATGTTACAGAGTCCTTCCCTGAGCATCTTTCATCTCAGACCAAGTCATGTCCTCCACGGTAAGCTCCCGGATGGCACACAAGCCCTTTCATTCCTCAGACTTTTCATGGTTTGTGAAGATGCATTTGTGTGCTGACAGATTTAACACGTCGAATCCACGAGGACAAAGACCATCATCTTTGTTTCGGTGCCTGTCTCAGTGTCTGGAACATTAGAGGCTCGCAGGAAATGGGTGTGCTAATTGAACAAGCGAATAAATGGATGGATGGGTGAATTGTAGTGTGAGTGAGCGAATGAATGAGTAAATACATGAATTCGAGGGCAGTGTACTTGTTTTCCCTTGGGTGACCTGAAAATGAGTAAGGGACATGCCACTTTTTGATGACTGAGGGGTTGAGGGTGTCCCCAGTCCCTCTTGTCTCCATTGGGCTAAACCTTGCTCACAATCAGTATTTCTGAAACATGTACTTGAAACTCTTCTTACACAATGATCTGCTTCCATCCTCTGCCTTTTTTCTTTTAAACTTAAAAAAAAAAAAAAAGATGAATTTTATTGTTTTGAGAGAAAGTGAGGGAGAGAGAGAGAGAGAGAGAGAGAAGTGGGGGAGGGCCCAGAGCAGTCTCCATTGTTGTGCATCATTAGTTGAAACATAGTTTAATTCCACACAGGTGGATATGGGGTTGCTCAGGGCAGGACCCAAACCAGGGGCCTTCTGCATGGGAGGCGAGAACTTTCACTGCCATCCTGGTGGTTACCAGTTGTGCAGCAGGTCAGCCTGTGGGTTTGCACAGGTCGGGGCCGGGAATCAAACCCTGGACCTCAACGATTGTGAGGCAAGTGCTCAATCACTGAGCTATACCCACATCCCCTCTTTTAAACCTTTTATTATGAAAATTTCCAAACATACTTAAAAGTAGAGAGAATTATAATACATCCTGGAGTATTTAAAATAAATCCCAGGTATTCACGTATAAATATTTTAGGGGGTATTGCCAGTAGATAAATACTTTAAATTTTTTAAAAACAACCACAATACTATTATCACACCTAACAACAGGAAAAAAAAATCAATTTCTTTCATATCGAATGTTTGGTTGATGTTCAAATATCTCCAACTGTGTCAAAAATGTATTTTTACATTTAGGTTATTCAAATGAGGCCACAAGCACTGCTTTTGGTTGATATGTCTCTTAAGTTTCTTTTAATTTATAACAGTCCCCCCACTTTCTTTTCACATTTTAAAATGGCATTTCTCGCTGTTAAAAATTCCATTTATTCCTTGATGAATCTGGGTCATTTACCCTGCAGACTGTTTCCCGTTCTGGCTGATTGCCTCCTTGTGGTGCCATCTGACATGTCCCTCTGTCCCCTGTGTTTCCTGGAAACTGACAGTTAGATCTAGGGGCCTGAGCAGTCATGTTTGATTTTTGGCGAGAAGCCTTCGTGGACGGTGGTGTGCATGCCTGGCTGCATCACAACCTAACGTCTAGTTGTCTCTGCTTTAAAGATGTTAAGATTGATCAGTGGTTCACCCTGCCCTTCTTAATGAACTTCCTACTCCCATCTCTAGTTCCATTGCTATAAGAACTTGTTTTGCAAAACAAGTCAGTTGAGAACATTGATCTTATCGAACAGCAAGGTCTGATGGCAAATGCACTGATGTAAAGCACTGGGCCCAAAGCGGAGGCCTCATTTCTCTGCATCTCAGTTTCCTTGCCTGTAAGGTGGGACTAATAATAGTAGCTTTGAGAACTAACCTATGGGATAAGATGTTTGGTACACAGTCGTCAACATAGGCACTAAGTGCTTACTGTGTGTTGGCTCACTTAATCTTTCTAACAATCCTATGTGGGGAAGAAGAGGCACAGAGTGGTTAGGTGACTTGCCCAAGGGTTGCACAACTAGTAAGTGGCAGAGCTGGGATTTGAACCCAATTGGCCTCCAGAGCCTGTGCTGTTCCATACAATGCTGTGTAACACACACCAAGTCAATGGGAAAGTCCCTGTGTCCTCCATGCTGGAGGCTTGTCGGGTCAGCGCAGGGAATGGGCACCTGTTAGTTCTTGCACTAAGGTCAGTGTGAGGGTGGAGTAAGGCAGCCCCCAGTGGCCAGAGAGGATTTGTTCTCTGATCTTTACAAAGTCCTCATTTCTGCCTTTTAGTGCTGTGAGATGGGCCACAACCAGCCAGACAAACTCACATGCTGGAGAGGGGTCTAGAGATAGAAGGTTCTATCTTCATTCGTGTGGGATTTGATCCTCCCAGAAAAACACCTCCAAAGACCAGAGAGGTTGTGTGACTTGACCAAGATCACACAGTAAATTTACCACTAAGCTAGGATTAGAATTCCAGATTCTCTCAAGCCTTGGGCTATTGTGTCTAGATCACTGGGTGTTTCTATGCTCAGGTAGAGGGGACTGTCCCTCTACCCCCCACCTGAGGTCCCCTGGGTCACGTTCATTTTAGGAAGAATTCCGATGGGAGTGAAAATGGACGAATGGGTCTTCCAAAGTCACTGTCACTACTGTTATAGACTAGGCCTGCTAACTGTACCCTCCCAAAGGCATCAGGGAACTGACCTTTCCTCCCCTTGGCCTCAGTCTTAAAGCAAAAGCACATAAAGGTACAAAGCCAGGATCTGAACCTACTTCTTCTGACTTCAAGTTCAGAAGGGCCAGATGTGATGCCAGGGTATCTGCTCTGACTGTAGCGCTACTCTCAGATAAGCGAAGGGAGGGCCAGAGAGGGGCGGCCACACCATGAACTCATAACCTCGTGGGCTGCATTGTGCAATGGGCTCTTCTTCCAGCGACTGGGGAGGTTCACAGTGGGTCAGGGCTGGTGTCTGGGGGGCTGTCTGAGTGCAGCCAGCTAGCCCACAGTCTGTGGGTCCAGTTCGTCGGGCTGCAAAGGCCCAGATAGTAATTGAAGGTGGCGTTGGGTTCCCTGGGCAGGATCCGGCGCCGGCGCCGATGACCCTGTTGGCGCCTTGAGCCCTGGGCACTTGCTAATGGACTGTGGCTGATCCCAGGACTGATTGGCAGCCAGCTCCAAGGTCCTCAGGGAAACCTGGGAATTGTGGCCTCCAGCCTGGAGACACTGTCCCTTCTGGGAGGCATGGGGGACTGGGGGCTTCCAGTGCCTCTGAGCCGGTGGAATGAGGGGAGTTGAACCGGGTCCCTTACAACCACTGAGATGGAACACTCGAGGAGCCTTCCAGACTGTAAGTCACAGACAGCTGTCAAAACGCTGACTGCTCACTTCCTGCCTGCTGCCTCCCTGCCCTGCTCTCCTGGGATGGCTGGCATGATACTCGCCACCCCTGCCACAGCATGTGTGGGACCAAGAAGAGTACTCCAAGGTATCCTCAAACACGACACTGGGATGAAGGAGCACCCCAAGACAAGTCAGGCCCCCATCACTCCTGAGCTAGAGGAGAGAGATTAACGCTGCAGGAGTCAGAGAAGGTCTAGAGCACAGCATTGAGGGCAGGAAAAGGCAGAGCGCCGGGGAGGGGAGGCGGGAGCCGCAGGCCTGAAAGCAGCGCAGACATCTCAGCTCGACCTGGTGGGCAATAGGGGCCTCCTGAAGGCTTCCAAGGGAGGGCAGAACAGGAACCTGGGGTCTGTCCAGAGCCATGGATGTTTCCTGAGCACATCAGGCAGGGTCAAAGGCAGATGCACAGCGGAGACATCTGATTTTCTTATAGGACGCCCAATATTTACGCCGTTCGCTCATCACCCAAATTTTATTCATTTATCCAAAGAATGTGAAAAAGGCGCTTTGGGAAACTGCTATAAATCCAGTGTAAATCACCATGGTAACCTGATTAGCAGCTAAATTAAGTTCATGATTAAGAAGAAGTAAATAAAAATAGCTCTCCTTCTTGGCTGGGCCTACCCCCTGGGCCACCGGCCGCTGAGCAGATGCCAGACCTTGGAAGGCCTGGGCCTGGCGGGGCAGAGATGCAGGGGGGAGGTGAGAGGCGCTGGTTGGCTCAGAGAAGGGAGAAGCCACAGGAACACGGCCTGCGGGTGGATGAGGCCCCTGGGGGCCAGGCTGGGGAGTGCAGGCTGCGCTCCTGAAGGCCAAAGCTGTGGTTTTCACCGGGGCCCAGTCCCCCCCGGGATTATCTTCCTGCTGCCCTGGACCAGACTTCATTTGTTCGAGTACCCTTCTATTTATTGCCTTTCAGTGCCAGGCCCCATATACTGGGTGCTAGGGACCCCAACATGACTCAGAGCTGGTTTTGGTCCTGGAGGGGCCCAATGGCGTGATGAAAATTGCTATAACAGACATAGGGCACAGTGTGATAAATGTACTAGTGGAGGTCAGTGTCAGGGGCTTTGAAAACATGGATCAGCCCGGGGGGCTTCCTGGAGGAGGTGATGCCTGAGAAAAAGGCAGACGTGAGGCTACTGGAGACTGCCTACTTCAGGCGAGTCTTCTGTTTGGACCCGACTGACTGGTAAACTCTGGGTACACCAAGGCCAGCCTGGAATGGGCTGGCATTGGCCTTGATGAGACCTGAGGGCTCTTCTTGGGGGCTGTGCTGTTACTTACAGGGACCAGCAGCCGGAGAGATGGGTGCAGAGAGAGAAGTCACCCTTTCCAAGCCTCCTCCTGGCCAAAGCAGTCTGGTGCAGTGGTGAGACTCAAACAGGCTTTAAGTCCTCTGTTTGCCACGGGTTAACTGTGGCCTCTGGCGAGTGACTTAATCATGTGAGCCTCAGCCCCACTGTCTGTAAAATGGGGGTGCTGATAAGGGTTCCTATCTCATAAGGTTATATTGCAGGACTCAGTGAGGCCATGCAAGCAGAATGACGCATGGTCCCTCTGTGAGAGGCTGGCTGCTATTCATTTCACTACCTGGGGGTACCCCATGAGCGCTGTAGTCTGAGAGGCTCCCCTGCCCTCCCCCCATCCTCTGGTGGCTGTCAGGCCTGCCTCGGGGTCTGAAGGCTCTCTCCTTGCTTCCTCCCATTCCCTCCTCCTTCATCCTTCACAGGCGTTTCCCCAGTAAACCTCTTGCAGGTCTAACCCCATTATGGCATTTGCTTCTCAGAAGTCCCAACAAATAGAGGGTCAGAGAACGAGTCCCAGACGTGGTGGCAGTGGAGACAGAAGGTCACAGGGTGCCTTTAGGTGGGGTGTCAGGGCCTTCAAAGACTCCCCATGTCCTGTCTTCAAGGGGGTTTGTCCACACAGCCTCCCAGCCCCATGCATGCCTCCATCATCGCATTGACCTTTGTGGCGTGAAAAAGATCAGTTTCCACCCCAGGAAGGTGAGTTTCTCAGGCTGTTCCCCGTACTTCGAGGGCCCCGTGTACCTCCATGCTCAGTCAAAATACCTGAGTGCTCCTGTGGCCTGTATCTAGCTGAAATTTTTCCTTTACTGGATGTGTTTTCATTTTCTGGTATTTTATTTTGAATTGCATCATGTTAGCTTACTTAAGCTCTTTTGCCCTTTGTTTTCTATGACAGACGTATACACATAGACATCTGTGTAAATCTCCGTACCCACGCAGGAGGGTGACAGCAGCTTTGCTTCACAGAGGCCACACCTGCCAGCAGACCCTTTCGTCTGCTCCCCTGGGTCTGCTGAGCCCTTCGCCACCCCCTTTCTAGAAAGGAGCCCGGAGTCTCTTGGCTCAGCTGGATGGGATGAATCTTCTCTGGGTCCTCTCCTCCTCTCCTCCCACCTCGGGCTCCCGGCTTCTCCCCGCGTCTCTCCCTCCCTGCTCGGCAAGATCAGGGAGGCTGCAAACCCAACCCTTACATCAAAAGGGAACTTGAAAAATACTTGGAGCAAAAACTGCTAACTGTGCATCCTTGCTCTGTGCTGCTCTGATATTAAATCAGGAAATGGCACTGAACAGCCGCTCCAAACACAGAAACAGGGGTTGTCAACAGAAACCAGAAGCAATCTCTAACGGGCAGAGGTGAAAGGACCCTGGCACGAGGCTGGGATGGGGGGCTGAGACCTGAGCCCAGCGTGCCCATGTTGACTCTCCAGCATCCAGAATGGAGCCAGGCTCCCCGTCCTTGGCACTGAGTGCCCTTTGTCTCTGTGAGACGTGAAAGGGAACTAAGCATGCTGCTTAAATACTTTTGGGATGCACCTTTTCCTGCCTACAGATATTTACTGAGCACCTACTATGTGCCCGACAGTGAACCAAAAATGATGCCTCCCCAAGTGGAGATGATTTTGTAGCTCTCAAGACAGGGAACCGAGTCTTTGGCACGTCACTCAAAGCCCTTCGCGCATTGGCTCCTGCAGGAGTCCAAAGCCCTGTGTCTAGCCTCTCTGAAACAGCTGCCCATCAGTCTGAGACCGTGTCTCTGCCTTGTTTGGGCTGCGCCTACTGCCAGGTCTTGCTGTCTTCTGCTTGACAAATTTCTGCTCAGCCTCCAAAACCTTAGTTAAGTATCACCTCCACCATGCGCCCTTGTGAGCCAACGCCTCCCTTCTTGTGCCCCAATAGAACCGAGGGCTCATTTGCTGGGGAGCCACATTGTGGATGCCTCATCATCATCACACCGCCTCTCCAGCTGCAGTGGGAAGGTATGCAATTCCCTGGAGGGGAGGACAGAAGCCACGCCTGTGCCCGTGCCCTCTGCTCCCAATACTGGTCATGGAATGGACATAAATAGAATTGATACAAAAGTGAGAAACTTTGATAAAGTCCATTGTGTGGCTGCAGCGAAACAGGTTACTTTCATGTATTTCTGATTGGAAATTCAATAGGGACAATCTCCTCAGAGGCTAATTTGACAGTATTAACATTACAAATGTGTTCATCTTTCAATCCAACGATTTCATTTCTTGCTATCTAGTCTTGGGAAATACTTGGACACATGCAAAAAAAAAAAAAAGAAAGAAAAAGAGCATGTAAAAAGCTATTTGTTGCAGCATTGTTTGCAATAGGGAAAGATTGGAAATAGCTTAAATGTCCATAAATATAAGACTGGATAAAAAACGACAGGGCATCCATCGGACGAATTGCCACGCATTAGTTAAAAAGAAAGAAGTAGATCAGGACGTATTGACACAGAAGTTGCTGAGTAAAAATAAAAAGCAAGCTGTAGCTCTAGACATAGTTGTTAAAACTACATTGTTGCATTTTTTACAATGAGAAAGTAGGCTGGTATAATTCATTTTTAAAAGGCGAAAGGGAAGAGATTGAGTGGCCACAGCAGCGCCTGGCTGAAATGAGTTGGGCTTGGGTACAACAGCCAAACAGCATCATGCCCTCTGGCAGCCCCAGGT
Organism: Craseonycteris thonglongyai; assembly: GCA_004027555.1. Lineage (NCBI taxonomy): Eukaryota > Metazoa > Chordata > Mammalia > Chiroptera > Craseonycteridae > Craseonycteris > Craseonycteris thonglongyai. The sequence continues at coordinate 105,177 of PVKE010000922.1, read as the reverse complement.
AGCAGGTCCCTGCAGTGGGCCAGGGCCACCCCCCTTTCCCTGTACCCAGAAGCCTCCTCCCTGAGCTGTGATGAGCATGTGCTGGGAGGCCGGACCTCTGGGCCCCTGAAGAGCATCCAGATAGAGGAGGAGGAAAGAGGGAAGGCACTCGGATCCTCCTAACTTCCTCTGAGCTGGCCCTGGGTCTGAGGAAGAAGGAGGAAGGATTGGTTTAGGAAATGATAACAAAGGGAGCGGTGAGGGCTGGAGGGCATGCATGGAAGGCCCCAGGGCTCTGAGACAGTATCTTGCAAGGAAACATCAGTGTTGGCCTAGTAGTTTGTTCATTCATTCATTCATTCATGCATGCATTCACTCACTCTTCCACAACTGTTAATTGAGTTCCTCCTGTTGTGGGAATCACAGTGGTTGCTAGGGACAATGAGACGACTCCACCACAGTGTCTTCCTCCAGGAACTCATGGTCAAGTTCCATCGAGTTTCACAAAGTGTGTTTTCTGGACCCCAAACAACAGGAGTACCTGGGGAACTTACCAAAATGCAAATTACCTGAAACCTGTCAAGTAAGACCGTGGCTTAAGAAGCTGTATTTGTAACACATTTTCTCAAATGGAAAACATTTGGATTTGCTGAGCAAAGCATGTCCTTGACCTTCCCAGTGATACCTCCTAAGGCGGGGGTGGCGAACCGTGGGCACATGGCAATTATTTCGGCTCTCGGAGCTGTGAATACCATTTAAAAAATTATTGTTTATGCTCTTATAGACATAAAAATAATCGATACCTCTATCTCACTCGATGGGTTGGCACGCGAGTCGAGCGAGTATACTCTTATTTCATAAACTTTGGCACTCAATCGCCTAAAGGTTCGCCACCCCTGTCCTAAGACCTCTCCCAAACCTGAGGTCAACCCTGATCCAGCTTGGTGACTCCAGTGTAGTGATGTCCCTAGAGTGGCCAGGACATTGCCCCGGCCTCTTCTCCCCACTTCTGTCACCAGGGACATCCCAAGTCCCTCTGGGACTGGGAAGAGCCACAGACCACCTCTCCTAAGTCTTTCAGAACCAAGAGACCGCCTTAGTCCAGGCAGGGGGTCCGGGGTGCATTGTCTAAGTGGAAGGTGAGGTGGCCTGCACGAGGGTGAAGGCAATGGATGGAGAAGCTGAGGTCTTGAGTCTGAGGCATACACAGGCGATGACAGGGCTGTGGGCGGTAAGGGGGGCAGGATGGGTTTGAGTCTCTAAGAATGGCCCTGGGGTTATGGAGAGGTGACAGTGGGGATGGAGCCCTGCTGGTCCTTCCTCATTGGCTTTGAGTGGCCATGCACTCCTCTTCTGCATTGAGCCATCTCTCCTGCCCCAGCTGCCTTACCCCTTCCCCTAATACATAAGAGATGGATGAATGGGGGCTGAAGGTCAAACTTAGGCCGGGGCAGGACCAAGGTGCAAGATTAGCTGAGGCCAAGGGCAAAGCACAGATGAGAGGTCTTTGCGGGCTTCTCTCCTTCGGCGTGTGTCCTGCCTGGGTTTCTCTCTGGCCCTCCAGCCCCACACAGTGAGAAAGGGGACGAGAATGAGAATGAGCCCAGGGTGTTCGGCTGCCATCACAGGAAGGGGCATTCATCATTGTCCTTGTAACAGCCCTCAGCAGACACTGGCACCTGGTAGGTGCTCAGCCATGGCCTGACCAGAAGCACTAAGTCAGTGCTTGGAAATCCTGACCCAGAGAGCAGCTGGAGGGCTGGGTTGACATTGGGCTCCCCAGATACCACCCGATTGAGATAGAGACCACATGCTTCCCATCATTCATGGTGCTGGGCTTGGGGGCAGGAGCTGCCGCTCATCGACACAGTGCAACTGAGGAAATTGCGTCACCTCTCAGAGTCTTTGAGTACGATGGGGACAACCCTACCCACTCCAAGGGCACTCCTGGTGACTGAACGAGTTGCTATGACTCCTAGGACGTTGCTACATACCTGTATTTCCCTCCCTTCCTGCCTGCCTTCCTGCCTATCTATCTCCCTAAAAGAAGGACGATAATAAAAGTGAATGACAGAGGCTTTGAATATTATGAGAAACAATCCGGTCTGTATTGGAGGCCACAGTGCCCAGTGGGTGTCTAACAGAGCACTGCCCAGTAGGATGGATGCCAATACATAATTAACAATGTTCTAGTGTGCACATTAAAACAAAGCAACAGGCAGGTGAAACAGTTTCATTGATTCAATTCCCACTCCCAAGTGTGCGTGTGTGCGTGTGTGTATGTGTGTGTGGTGGGGGGAGGGGAGGTCCCTGATTTCCCAGGGGAGGAAGCCAGGAAAGGCTTTGCTGATTCCTGTAATTCTGTCTCCCTTCTAGGACCCCCTGAGTCCTTTGGGTGCTGAAGGCCACCAGGACCCCAAAGCCCAAGAATCCCTTTTTGGAAACATCGGGCTGGAATCTGATGACCATGGTGTGTGGCAGGGGACAGCTACCTTTAGGAAAGAGAAAGAAGGGAGAAAAAAATCTCCTTCCTCTTATTGGAAGCCACAGACCTTGGGAAGCTTCGAGGGGAGTGGGAGCAACAGGGTCCCCAGCCCTCACCCCCATCTAGGGAAAGGGAATGGAGACCTCAGGGCAATGTGGAGGTGACAGGTAATGCGACGTCTGAGTGGTGGGAACGCAGAAGGCAGGCTCCTGAGTCCCCAGACTCAGGGTCCTCCCTGGCAGGACGTCCCGGGGCCCTTGGGACCCCGGCCTCTGCCCACCCGGGTTAATCCAGCCTTGGAATATTTCTGCCACTGAAGTTCCGAGTTTTGGCTTCTGCGATTTGGAGAAGCCGTGTGTCCTGCGTTCCCACCCCCCACCCCCCACACACCCCTCCCGCACGCTTCCCATCGCACCCCTGCACGCACAGAGGTGCCCACTCGCACGCCAAACACCCGCAGCCCCCAGGAAACGACGCGTGTACCGGCACCTTGGGGCGGAACGCGCCTGCCCCAAGCGCTGCGCTGGGCTGGAGGCTCCCCGAGCGCGCGCGGCCCCCCTCTCGGATTAGCTGGTTGGTTGAGCGCCGGCGGGTGGGAGCAGCGCCGCGAACCTCAAACCCGTCGGCGCCTGAAGAAGTAACTTCTTCGTCCACCCCCACCTCGAGTGCCCCGAGTGCCCCGAGTGCCCCGAGCGCCCCGAGCCTCCGCGGCGGCTCAGACCGCGCTGAGCCTCCTCGCTCACCATCTGCAGCTGAGGAACGCCGAGGTGGTGCGCGCGGGAGCCTCGACTCTGGCCCAAGCTGGTGGGGTGGGTAGGGAGAGGTGGTTGCTTTAGGACCACAACGTAAAATGGGAGTTTTGAGTGCTGGAGACAACAAACTGTTCCGTGGAGGGCTCTGGCCGCCAGTCCATCCCCGCTTCCCTTCAAAAGAGGCTTGGGACCGCGCGCGCTACTCTGGGGTCTGCTGGCCTACTACCCTTTGCTTCTCCTCCATTCTCCCGCCATCCCTCCTCTTTTATTCCCTTCTCCCCTCACCCACCCCGCTTGTCTTGTGGGGATGGCATGCAGCCTCCGGTGCTGCTGTGTACCCGGGGACAGGGACCCAGGCACTCTGACCCCTGCAGTCCTCAGGCTCAGAGAGAAGGCGGCCGGCGGTGGCTGGCACAAGCCCTGGTCCTAGGGTTTGGGAGGCCCGGACTCTGTGGTGGAGCGCAGCAGGAGCCGCGTCGGGGAGGCCCGGCCTCCAAGTGAGCTCCGCTCCCCTGAAGCAGCCTTCACTCCGGAGCAAACTGGTGTCTCTGTGTCTAGTTTCCAACATTTTTTGGTGGAGGTGATTGGAGGTGGGATGGGGAGAGGAGGGACTGCCCAGGCTGGGGGAGCAGCAGAGAAAGGGTGTGTGGGGGTGGGGTGAACCTGGAGATGGACAGAGATACCTTAATCAGAGCCCAGGGATGGAAGTGACCGCAACGGAGAGAGAGAGGCACAGGGACAACGGGCAGTGCGCCTGTCCAGACAAAGCCCGAGTTCTACAGACCCTCCAGCCCGGGCAGGACGCGGGCAGGAGAGCGCGTGGTTTGGGACCGCAGAGCTGGGCAGAAGGAACGCCTAGGGCCTCGGATGAGCCCATTCCTGAGACGCGAGTCCCGGTCCTGGATAGCCAGGACCAGGCCCACGCACGGGGAAGGCACAGACTTGCCGGCCGCCTCGGTGCGCACACAGAAGCCCAGAGTAGGCGTGCTGCCCGAGCCGCGGGTCCCTTATGGCCCGGGGAGGAAGGCGTCGGGTGGCACGGAGAGAGGTCGGGCCAGTGGGCCGCCTCGAGCCGCAGCCGGTCTGCCACAGACCAGGACGGCAGACCCAGCACGACCTCGGAACGTCCCCACACTGAGCCGCGGTCCGAATGCGCCCTCCCTTCGTGCCCACGCGACAGGGACGGGGAGAACGCGTGTCCCCAGCGCCCAGCTCCGGGCAGGGGCAGCGCAGCAGTTTGACCCAGACTCTCCCTGGAGTCAGTCTAATTGTTTCTGCGGAGAGCGCGCTTCTCTCAGGGGGTTGAAGACGGGCTTTCCCGGCATTACGATGCCGATCCAAACCTTTCAGTCCGAATTTAGTTAAAATGTATTCATTTTATTTGCAGTAGGTGACCTAAGACTACATTCCCCCCAGCCTCACCGAGGGCGCAAGAGAATAGTTTTCAGATTAATTGGAGGCAAATATTTTTTAACTTCTAACCCCCGAAATGTAATAATACTCTGGCTGCATGCGCCTCGGCGAGGCCCACCTGACCCCTACGCGCAGCGTAGCTGCTGGTCCTGCACACGCAGCGGCCGGGACATACTCACCCGGTGCGCGCTTCTCCTGCCGTTCACTGCGCGCGCCCAGAGCTGAAGCGCAGAAGGCGACGCGAGAGGCGGGTCGGGTCTCCGGCTACAGCGAATTTGCGATCTATCCGGTTTCTGCGCCCCGGCCGGGATCTCGAGAACCTCTGATTTCAGGCCAACTTGGACCCGAGTAGGGAGGGTGCGCAGTGCCCCAGGCCTGTCTGGATACCTAGTGCGGTGCCCTCCGGGCTCCCTGTCTGCGCTTGGGGAGGTTTCTCATCGGAGAGCCCTGGGCCTCCGGGGGGCGGGGGCTCCGCTTTCGGCCACCGGCCTAACTTGGCCCAGGATCTTCCCGGGCAGAGTTGCTAAGGGGCATACCCATTGCCCCAAGAGCTGGGGTGCGTAGTTTCGTGGGGGCTCAACGCAGAACTCGAGGCTGAGTCCGAGGATTAGAACGGAGAACCGTGCATGGTTCCAGGGGAACCTGTCCCAGGCCGGGTGCACACACAGCCTATGTTCTGGGCTGACTTGGGTTGGCCCAGTTAAGAGGACCCAGCTGGGTCTGTCCGAGGTGTCGTCCAAGCCTTGCGGCGGCGGGACCCTTGGCTCGGCGCGCCTTTGCGCACAGTGGCCACTTGGGGTCGCACTTTGTGCCTGTTTGAGCCTCTCCGCGGGCCGGCTGACGCTGGGATCTGCTTAATCGTTACAAAACGTTCAAACAATAACAGGCCCGGTTCCCCAGCCGCTAAGAGCCTCCCGGAGCACCGTCCTGAGCTGGCTTCAGCCCCAAGCCTCGGGGAACTCAGGGTTCCGTGCATCTGCCCTGGGAAAGGGATTCGGCGCCTTCCGGTGGATTGTTTCTCCGCTCCCTTCATCTTGTGCATTGTGGGTGGCGTGAGCGCGCGGAGCGACGGGGCCAGCGGAGTTCTATCTCAGCGCTGAGCCACCAGGAGGGGAACGGCCGCTGCTTGGCCCGAGGAGGGTCCACTGAGGCTAAGAGTTGATTTGAACTCAACTCTTGGAGCCCCCTAGACACAAATATGCGCAGCCCTGCAGAAACCCAGGCGTGCACGGCACACACACGGCCCGCAGTCGCGCGGCGCACGGAGCGTCCCCCACCGGGCGGGAGACGTTTGGGAACAAAGGGCCCGAGAGGTGTCGTCCCTGCATACATCCTGAGTCTCCTTGGGGGTGACATGGCCTAGGGGTTGGGGAGCAAAGAGAAAAGAGGGAGAAGAGAGCGCTCCAAAGGAAGGAAGCGGCGGCCTGGCCTAGAAGGGGGACGGGCACCGAAGGCGAGCGGGCGGGAGCTGGGGCTCGGAGGGTGTGGGGGGCTGGGCCCGGGCCGGCCGTCCCACTCGGCTGCAGCCCTCCGCCAGGCCGCGGCGGCTCCCGGGCGGCTCGGGCCGCCAGTCAGCTGACGCGGGGGGCGGAGGAGCTGTCAGGCGCGCCCCGCCCCGCGCCGCGGGGCCGCAGGGGCCGAGCAGCCATTGGCCAGCGCTCTGGGCCGCCGGGGCCCCCGTGCTCCTGTGACATCAGGGACGCGATAAAAGGCAGCGGCGGGGCCGGCTCCAGCACAGCTGCACCGCCGGCTCGCGAGCGGCTGAGATCCAGAGCCCAGGAGCAAGAGAGCTCGAGAGCGAGCGGCGGGCGCTTGCCCGGCGCCTCCCCTCCGCACAGCCGCGCGCCCCGCTCGCTTCTCCACCCGCCCGGCCCGGCTCGGCCCGGCCCGGCCCCGGCTCAGCCACAGCCCCGAGCTCCTGGGCGGCGCAGGCAGCCTCGGGACTCTCCGGCGCGCCGCCGCGTCCCCAGACAAAGGCTTGGCCAGCGGCCCCAGCCCGCTGCGCCCTCGGCTCCCCACCTCCCGGCCTCGGCGCTCCTCGGCCCCGCTCTCGGCTCGGCGCGCCCCGGCCGGCCGCAAAGTTTCCCGGCGGCGGCGGCGGCGCCTCGCGTCTGCGATGGCCGCGGAGCTGAGCATGGGGCCCGAGCTGCCCACCAGCCCGCTGGCCATGGAGTATGTCAACGACTTCGACCTGCTCAAGTTCGACGTGAAGAAGGAGCCGCTGGGGCGCGCGGAGCGCCCGGGCCGGCCCTGCACGCGCCTGCAGCCCGCCGGCTCGGTGTCGTCCACGCCGCTCAGCACGCCGTGCAGCTCGGTGCCCTCGTCGCCCAGCTTCAGCCCGACCGAGCAGAAGACCCACCTGGAGGACCTGTACTGGATGGCCAGCAACTACCAGCAGATGAACCCCGAGGCGCTCAACCTGACGCCCGAGGACGCGGTGGAGGCGCTCATCGGCTCGCACCCGGTGCCGCAGCCGTTGCAGAGCTTCGACGGCTTCCGCGGGCCGCACCACCACCACCACCACCACCACCCGCCGCACCCGCACCACGCGTACCCGAGCGCCGGCGTGGCCCACGACGAGCTGGGGCCGCACGCGCACCCGCACCCGCACCACCACCACCACCACCACCAAGCGTCGCCGCCGCCGTCCGGCACGGCCAGCCCCGCGCAGCAGCTGCCCACCAGCCACCCCGGGCCCGGGCCGCACGCGGCGGCCGCGGCCACGGCGCCCGGCGGCGGCGGCAGCGTGGAGGACCGCTTCTCCGACGACCAGCTCGTGTCCATGTCGGTGCGCGAGCTGAACCGCCACCTGCGGGGCTTCACCAAGGACGAGGTGATCCGCCTGAAACAGAAGCGGCGGACCCTGAAGAACCGGGGCTACGCCCAGTCGTGCAGGTATAAACGCGTCCAGCAGAAGCATCACCTGGAGAACGAGAAGACGCAGCTCATTCAGCAGGTGGAGCAGCTTAAGCAGGAGGTGTCTCGGCTGGCCCGCGAGAGAGACGCCTACAAGGTCAAGTGCGAGAAACTCGCCAACTCCGGCTTCAGGGAGGCGGGCTCCACCAGCGACAGCCCCTCCTCTCCCGAGTTCTTTCTGTGAGTCGTGGCCGGTCCGGCCCGCGCCCTTGCCCCGGCCCGGACTCCCTGCCCCGCGTTCCCAGCCCCGGACTTCCCTGGACCCTGTCCCCTGCCCCAGTCCCAGCCTTGACCTGTTCGCCTTGAGGGAGAGGGAGGAAGGGCGCGCGGGACGCGGGCGGGCCGGGAACCTTGGCGAAGGCGGGAGCGGCGCGCGCCAGCGCCGCCTCCTAGACTCGAGCGGAGCCAGAGAGAGACGAGGGGGCGGGAAGTCCCGGAGCAACGTTCGTCCCGGCTGCAGGGCGACGAGGCTCAGCCCCGAGGAGTCGCCAAAGGCCGTCTAGAGACCCCCCACCCCCACCCCGGCGTTCTGAACTTTGTGCGTTAAGCCGGGGCCGCGGCCCGGAGCACAGTCCCGCCCAGGAAGAGCAGCGAGGACAGGACAGGGACCCTGGCGTCCTGGCAGGTGCGAGGCGAGGCTGAGCGAAGGAAGGAAGGACACACGGACCTGTCTGTCCAGGGCCCGGGGAGCACTGGCTCTCAGCCCTGAGACGCGGGCCCCAGTTAGGACGTTCTGCGCGCGAAGCTCATCAGTTTTATTGCCTGCTCGATTATATAGAAAAAAAAAAAATACGAAAATCTGCATTAAAAATATTAATCCTGCATGCTGGACATGTATGGTAATAATTTCTATTTTGTACCATTTTCTTGTTTAACTTTAGCATGTTGTTGGTCATGGATCATAACCCCTTGCTTTCTTTGAGTGGGAAGGGAACGCAGTTAGTAACCTCCGGCGGCTGCTTGCCGGGTTCGTCCCGGCTGTCGGCTTGTAAATACCCGCCCGCCAAACCGCTTAGAAGACGTGGCAGCGAGCTGAGGGTCTTTGTTTGGGTTTATATTATCATGGCATTTTTCTTTTTTGTAAGTAAAAAAAAAAAAAAAAAGTTCTGGGCATTTTACATCTGAAAACAAGTTTGTCTAGGGGCACTGTTGGAAGGGGCTTGTTTTCTCCCCACCCCTGACCCCACTGGGTTCCCTCTCCCCTCCTGCTTTAGTGGTCAATCTTTCTAGCTTTGAGAGACAGAGGGTTGGGGTCCCTGCTCCCCCAGGACCAAGCCAGGGCAGCTGTGGAGTTCCCAACTCGGAAGGGCCGGTAAGCCCTTGCTCCCACCTTGCCTCCCGGCTGAATTGACACCCCTAACCAGAAAGGAGAGGAAAACAGATCTCGTTGGCTTTCTGTTGGCATCAGAATCACCCCAGGATCTCTTGGCAACCTTTCAAACCTGCACTGATTGCCGGGGCCAAAGTGCCTCTCAGGATCCCAGCTCGGACACTGCCCAGCGGTGACCTGAACTTGTGTTGAACCCACTGCCACACGCAGAAAGCACTGGCAACCCAACATGGGCAGGTAATGCCGCTGCTTTCCAAGGCGGGCCGACACGTCTGTGCGTTTCTTTCCCAGATTTTGCGGTATCAGGCGAGTTCTTGGTGGTGATTCCCTGCTCCCCCTTCAGTTGTATAGTAGTTCTAGGAAAGAGCTGGGTGTTTTTCTTTATGATGACATTTTATTTTTCCTGCAGGTCAGTAAAAGGATTTAAGTTGCACTGACAAAAAGAAAAAAAGATACCAAAATGAAAGCGTATTTTTTAGTTCCCATTTGAAATCGCTGGCGCTGCTGGCCGGATGCATTGTCTTTCTTTTCTTTCTTTCTTTTTTTTTTTTTTTGCGTTTGTATTAGTTGATAAATTAACAGTAATAACAAGATTGTATGAACAGCATGGTGCTTGCAGTTTTTAAATATTGTGGATATTTGTCCTGCATCAGAAACGAGCTTTGGTTTTTACGGATTCAACTGTGTTGAAATCAAATTTGCTGCGGCAGAAATTGTTTTTATTTCATGTAATATAAGGGATCAATTTCAAACCCTGCTTATGATATGAAAATATTAAAAACCTAGTCTATTGTAGTTTTATTCAGACTGGTTTCTGTTTTTTGGTTATTAAAATGTTTTCCTATTTTGCTTATTAAAACCACGGACATGGTGTTTCTTTAGAGGACTCCGTGCGCGCCTGACTTCAACTGGCCTGCTCTTTCCTCTTCAAGAGCCCCAGCAGTTTGGGGGCTGCTCTCCCCGCACCCAAGGAAGAAACAGACCAAGTCCTGGGCACACCTGTCCCTTGAGTGTGTGTGTGTGTGTGTGTACACCGGCTTCACACTGTTTTCTGCTTCTCACCCCAGGTCCAGACCCTGCCCCAGTGGGGAGCCCGGGAGTGAGCGGAAAGGGGGCGCAAGTCACTTGGGTGAGGTTTTTGGGCTGGGGATGGGGCTGGCCTCCTGCTGGCCTCCTGCTCTGAGGTGCAGGTTGGCTGAGCCCTGACTCGAGCACTGCCCTGAGGGGGAAGCAATGTCTGTGTGGCAACCAGGCTCAGCGGGCCCTTCCTCTCTGGCTGTCCTGCCTGGGCTGGTGGCTGGTCACCCTGGCCTGCCCAGTGCCCATCCATGGGAGCCGCCTGAGCTGCCAGGAGTGGAGGCCTGTATCCCACCACCAGGGCTGGTGGGAGCTGGGGGGATCCAGCTCCAGGTCTGGGGTGTAAGACCCTTCAGACAGGAAGCCTCTCTGTGGCCAGGAGGGAGCACTCAGCCTCACAGAGAGCATGGCGTGGCCCCCCACCAGGATTTCAGTGGGAGGGAGTTTTGAGCACGGTTCTGGGGCAGCAGCTCTAATGGTAACCTGGTGGTCTGAGAACCTTTACTTTTCCGGACTCTTAGGAGAGTGGTGGCTGCCTGGGTGGCCCCTCTGGGCCTCCTCCGAACCCTGTCTATAACTCAGCGTTGCCCTCACACACCTCTGAGAGGGCCCCTCAAACCACAGAATAGTTCTCTGCTCCTTTGGCAACGGGTGGGTCGAGGGTGATCTATCTAGTTTACTCTTTGGACCCAATATCTGCAGTTGGGGAGTCCCAGACTTCCTGCCCTGCTGTTCTCCAGCCTGGAGTTCCTAACGTGGAGTGTCAGGACCCGAGGCGGGAGAGGTACAGGGGCCCCAAGCAGCAGTGCCCCAGCCAGGAATTGGAGCTGGGAAGAGCCTGGGATAAGGAGAGGGGCATGAGGCAAACCCAGGAGGGGACAGATGTTGGCCTAGGTCCCTGGAGACCTGGGGGTCCAGTCTTGCAGAGACAAGGGGAGAAATCCGAAAAGAAAGGATGCAAATAACATCAACAGTGATTTACGTTGATGTGGTGATTTGGTGTTGTTAGTAAGAGAGAAGTCAGAGGTGCCAGCTTAAACTAAATTCCAAGTTTATTTCACCAACCCAAAGAAGTATCTGGCGGGGAGGGCTTTGGCTGTGGCCTAGGATGAGGGTGGAGGCTGAGTGTGGCTGCATCCACATAGACTAACCTGCAAGGGCGTTTGATTAGTTGGGTAATCGCATGTTAAGTGTAGTACACACAAGCAGAACTTGATAAGAATATACCCACAAGTGTCTCCCCTTTGAGGCGAACAAGGTTTTAGCCGGGGCTGGGGGGCTGGGGGTGGACATCTGGCTGTTGCTGGGCTGGGAGGTCAGGGTGGGTGACCACACTCCATGCCGTGGGGGCTTGGCTCCCTTTGGAGTCATCTCAAGGGGACTGGCATCCTCTCCCTTCAGAGTCACCTAGACTCTGGACAGCAAAGTCCTCTGAGCTGTAGTGTGTGGCAAACTCCGAAGACTGGCTTTCCATCCCCAGACCACAGAGTCTCAGACACCGGCCCAGGGACGTCAGTATCCAGCTTCGTCCAGAACGACGTGGTGGCTCAGGCTGGTTCCTAGTGACCAGCTGCGTCTGTGAGAAGCTGACAATTCCACAACACAGCCCTAGTAACACATGGGCATACAGATACACACCCACATCCTGTACTCACATTCATGCCCTGGTAGGCACTGTGAGTCCCTCCACCAACCAGCCTGGAGTGCACGCAGGGCAGAAGTGGGAGCGCTGGAGAAGAAGCGAAAGCCGGGCCGGGGCCAGACTCCAGCAGGAGGCAAGCCCCGGCCCCGGCTCGGCCTGCAGCCAGCCATCCCCACCTGCCTTCACGCCACAGACCCGGTGCCCACAGCTCAGGAAGAGCGAACTGCGTCTGGAGGCCCTGCGGCTCGCCACGCCTGGCGGCGCCTTGCAGCCCGGTGCTGCTGGTGGGATCCCGGCGCTGCCTGGCTCCTTGCGGTGCTCCGGGGCCCCAGGGAACATCCCCCGTGCCGGGAGTCTGCCCAGCCAGCACTGGTCACACGTAGGCAGGCTGGCGCCTGCACTTGGGGACACCCGCTGAGACAGACGCCACACATGGGAAGGCCGCCTCCTGCGACCCTCGGACCTCAGGGGTGTGCAGGAGGAAGTGCGGGAGGAAGTGCGGGCTGGATGGGCCGCCCCACCCACAGCGAGGCCGGTGGGGGCAGGAGCTGGGAGCAGCTCCCGGGAGCCTGTGGTCCTCGCCCTGCGCGGGAGGAGTGGAGGTATCAGCCCCTTCCTCTCCTTTCGTCCTTACTTTGCCATTTCCCACTTCGGTTCAGCCCTTCCTTCCTAAACTCTCCATTTCAGAAAACTTTCTCCCTCCATCCCCTCTCCCTGTCTTCTGCCTTTTATCCCAGTGCTGCCCGGTTGGCAAAGGCTCTGAGGTGTCTGATTGCTGCTGGTAGAGAAGGGATGGAGATGAGAGTCTGGTGTCCCGGGAGCCACGGCCTAGGTGCCAGGGCTCACAGCTCCCGGCCCGGGCGTTGACGCTCCAGCTATCCAGCCTTTTTCTTCCATCCTTCCCTGGTGATAGGGCTGGCTGGGGATGGACCCGAGCAAGGTCCCTGCTGATGGGAGAGGGGCACAAATCTCAGCTCTCCGCCAAGGGGTCGCTGGGGAAGCTGGCGCTGGGGCCTGGAGCCAGATCCTTCTCCTGACCACGGCCAGGCTTCCTTCAGCCCAGGGTCTTTGGGCATTTCCATGGCAGAACAACCCCCTGCCCTGTCCATGGTACACCCACTCACTCCTGGGGTGCCTGTCCAGAGCCTCCTCAACTCAGGCTCCCGGTGGGAGCCGCCACGGACCACACTAGACACATCAGGATGGTCATTTGGCTTTTTCTGTGACAGCGCTACAGCTTCTGCGATGCCAGGCAACCCTCCTTCTCCCTCTGTTACCCGTCCCTACCCATCCGGGTCTTTCTAGACCCTGACAAACAGCTGGGTTTGCAGATTCAACTTGCTCCCTTGCAGGCTTTCTGCTGCAAAACCTGCTTCTGAGACCTTCTGTTTGCAGAAAAGAAAACTCTGAACTGGCTTCTTGCATAACCTTTTGCTCCACAGCCTGCTGTCTAGTGGCCTGGTCTCTCATCCCAGAGATAGTGGTGTTTGGATTTGTTATGTAAGAAAAGGAGGGTTAGAGGTTTACTCTGTCCCTCCTCCCCTCACCAAAATAAAAGTCCTCAAAGGGCACCTTCTGGAGACAGTGTCTTTTCCAGCACAGCCCTCCTCAAAGGAGCAGTCTGGTGAGAAGCACCGCTCCCCAGCTGGTGCCCAGCACGTACTCTGGGGAGACAGGCCAGCTTGCAGTAAAGGGAGAGTCTCGTGTCCAGGGTGTACCCGGTTCCCAGGCCGGCGCTGACCTGGCAGCGAGGCTGATCCTCCCGCTGGAGAAGGCAGCTGCTGCTGCTGCTGCAGTTTCATCCTTTGGACAGTTTCTGCCCCTGAGAGCCGGTGTCCAGACCAGGGAGAAGACAGGTTCTCCACGGCCCATGCGCCTTCACCGCACGCCCATTCCCTGTGCGGCGCATGGTTTCTCCATACCTTCTTACCTTCCTCCATTGTCCTACACGCATTAGCTTAAAAGATGCTTTTAGGTAGGAAAATCAGAGCTAAGTGGGCTCACTTGGAACAAATGAAATATATAAGTTGCCGCTCCACTTCAGGAAAACCACCTGAATTATTGATAAGGGTTTGTTCCGAAGTGAAACTGAGTTTTCACTGTCTCTCTGCATTCTTTGCCTGAGAAGTTACTTCCATGTAGAACGGCTGTCGCTCATTATACATTCCTTTTTATTTATATCAAAAAGGGCTGATGTCCTGGGGCTGGGGGGCAGCCCCAGAGCGGGTGGGAGGAGGACTGGCACTTTCTGGAAGAAGCTCATTTCAGTGTGAGAAAGGAGCGGAAATCCACAATCCAATATTTTTATCGTTGGGTTTTCCTTTCTGGAGTTCGGGCAGGCCCAACGTTTCAGTAGCCCATCGGAAGGCGCTTTGGTTAAGCTGTGGATAATTCCATCAAACTCCCCTCACCTAGAGGCTGGCTGCATCTGCTAATCATGATACATTTATTGGGAAGTTCAATTGAGGACAGATGAAAGGGGAGAGGACTAATGGGCCACTTTCAGTGCCTTGACCCAGGGTTTCATGTGCCTGTGTCCTCCTGAGGACTGGCCGGGCCTCACGGGTCGGAGGTCTCCCTCAGCTCTGCCTGTCCTGAGCTGGCAGTGAGAGGCTGCACCTCCCAATGCGGGACTCCGTGCCTGCTTGCCTTTGTGTCCTGGGAGCCTGGGCCTGGTCTATGTCCCTTTCCACAAACAAGGGACAAGCAGGTCAGAAGTGTAGGAGGTGTGGCCAGATTGTAAGGTTCATCCCATCATGACATTTCACTTAACTCTGTGGCCTGTGGGCTACCACTCACCACACAGGTCAGAGGTGGAGAACCAGGCCCAGTGTCACCCACTAGAGGAGCCAGAACTTGAACCCCCACCTATCTGATAACCACATTTGTATTGTTGTCACCAACCTCCCAAGCCCACTATCCCTTATTTGAAATACTTCAGGGGGGCAGGGGGAGGGCTAGAGAGGAAAGGATGGAGGGGTGAGAAATATTCCTTTTGGGGAGACAGTTTCCTTTCTAATTCCCTTTGCAGAGGGTAGTCACTTGCTTGGGGGCATACTTAATGCTCTCTAGCCACAAGGCTCCCTGCTCAGGAGCTAGAGGTGGGCAGTGGGATCTTGGGTCTGGTGTTCTGTGTGTGTGTGTGTTTGTTCACGTGTGTGCATGTGTGTGTTTGGAGGAGGCCCACTGGGTATTGTTGGCTTGGGACATTGGTCCTATTTGTGATTAATCAACAACCCATCCCCTTTCATCTATTCTCAATTGAACTTTCCAATAAATGTATCATAATTATCAGAGAAAGTGTTTATAGAAGACGAAACCTCTAGGTGATAGGATTATCCATGGCTTAACCACAGCTGTTTCTGATAGACCATGGAAGCTTTGGACCTGCCCATAAATGGGATTATACTCTGAGGGCAGGTGCATGCACAAACGTGTGTCACGTCTGCTCGCATACACGGAGGCAGGCATGTTTGTGCACATACATTTAAATGCAGAATCCACATGCACTTATTTGCTATTATATATGCATTCTTGTAGTATGTGTACATACATACATTACCCGTTTATCTAGATGCATGTATCTATGATGGCCTTGCGCATGAATGTTCAAATGCTCATTCCCATACATTTACATGGTATGCATACAGTGTGCACAGTTATGCACATACCTATATGGAGTTATACTCACATCAAAATATGAATATACATATGCTCACAACATGCATATAGGTCCACCCATGACCTCAAGTGCTCACAGGCACAAACGTGCGTGCATTGTGTATTGAATGCTGGCCTTCACCTTCATTCACACAAGCACCACGTAACAAGTGAAATGTGGCAGTGGTGGGGTTAATAGAGGCCCAGACTCCCATACATATTTATAGGAAACACTCAAGCTCTCAAAGCAGAGACAAACCTCTCCCCACCGGCCCCTGTAAATCACGCAGCCACTGTGTGCTACCTGTCAGATCAGGGCTGTGCGATCCTGGACTTGCTCTATGAGGGGCGGCCACATACCAGCGGGAGCACAAGGCCCTCCCCACGACTAGCCAGGCATCCCAGCAAATTCTCCATGGCTGGTCCCCACTCCTAGGATGCTTCTGCGAGCAGCAGAGGGGACCATTTCAACACTGTTCCTGCTGCACGAGGAGGGTGGGGGATGGGGGTGAGGGGCATGGCTACCTGTGATTATCAGAGACTTGGCCTCTGTGAAGGTGGAAGTTATCCTGCAGGGCCTGGGTGATGCAGCGGGTGCAGGAGAGGCCTGGAGCTCCCGGGCTGACCCAGGTTTGCTGCAGTAGGAGCTCTGGAACAGCTCACGCCTAACCAAATTTGGGGTCCCAGGAGCCTACTGAATGGCAGCTGCTCCAACCCTGTGTTCAGCAAACATTCTGTATCCTGTCCTGTCACCTAAGACCATTCATTCAATCATCAAACAAATATTAGCTATGTATCTTCTATGTGCCAGGCAGTGTGCTAGGTGTTGGCAACCCAACAATGGTCAAAATCAGAAGCAATCCACGCACCCACATCCTCATGGAGTTTACCACTTAGTAGGATCGCGAGACAGCAGTTATATAGCGTACGAATCAGTGTACAGTTTCACAGGGCAATAACTGCTACAGAGAAAAACAACTTGGCTCTCTGACATAATCTGAGGAAAGAGTGGTCAGGGAGGGCTTCCTGGAAGAAGTGGTATTTGAGCTAAGATCTGAAACCTGAATAGAGGCTGTTCAAATCCAATGGGTAGGGGAAGAACATCCTAGAACTAAATGGCTTTTAGTCTTGATTCATTTTAAGTGATTGACCTCTCTCTCCTAATTTTCTCTCCCTCCACTTTCTCACTTGCTCACTCTGTTCCCACCACACTGACTGCCTTGCTGTTTCTGGAACATGCTTAGGGCCTTTGTTTTATCTGTCCCCACTGCCTGACCACTGTTCCCCCAGGTAAAGTTGTGGCAAACTCCCTCATCTCCTTCAAGTCCTTGTTCAGCCTTCAACACCTTGCCGAGGAGTGTACTGACCATCCTAACTGATCTGGCAGCCTGCCTTCTCCTCCTCCCCGGGCACTCCTGACCTGCCTGATTCTACTCTGTTTCTTTTCTGGTCCCACCCCACTCCCCTCACTAATCACCTTAGAAATTGGATTATTCATTCACTCATTGCTTATTTTCTGCCCCTTCCTGCCAGCAGTAAGCTTTGTAAGGTTAATGCCTGCTGATTGCTTTGCTCACTGACATTCCTAAGGACCATGAGTGCTGCCAGGCACTTAGTAGGACTTCAGTAACCCAATCACTGGTTGAATGAATGTGTTGAGTAAAATATATTTAAAGAAGAAAGAGGTAATATCTGTGGAAGCGTGGGTTCGAGGTCCTGGTTTGCTCTATCATCTATTTTATCTATTTCTATCTATCTATCATTTATCTATCTATCTATCTATCTATCTATCTATCTATCTATCTATTTATCATCTATCTATCTATCATCTATCTATCTATCTATCTATCATCTGTGTATCATCTATCTATCTATCTATCTATCTATCATCTATGTATCTATCTATGATGTATGTATCCATGTATGTATGTATGTATGTATGTATGTATCTATGTATCTATGTATCAATCATCATCATCTATCCTGAAAGGCTGACATCTGATGTGAGAGGCAGGTGGGGGTGGCCTGGGGTGGGACAGCAGGGGAGGAGCAGGCAGGAGGCGGGCAGAATAGAACTCAATTTCATTGTTTTCCCCTAGATTCTAAGTGGATCTTTGAAGAGGAAAAGGCAGGGCCTGAGGCGGTGGGGGTGGGGTGATCAGAGAGGGCTCTGGTTGGGATTCTGAGGGAGGGAACCAGCCAGCTTCCCACCAGTCTGGACCACCCTCCCTCCTCTAATGTATCCTGCCCCTTGCTCTACTCTTAAGAAGAAAAGGCTCCTCCTCTCTGAGCTGAGAAAACCTCCTAAGTACTTCGTTCTCCTGACAAGTTATTTTTAAAAAGAAATAATGTCTCTAAATCCAACATTTGTGATGATTTTTTTTTTTTTTTGGAAGAAAACACTTCACAAATCAACAGCTCTCTTGTTTTAAGCAACTGCTAGGGTTTGGAGAGCAGGCTGCTTGGTAAACACGCTTTGTAAACATCCAGAAAAGATTGTATTCAGTGTCCTCAAGTCAAAATCAACCTTCCCCAGGCTCCTGCTTTCCATTTCACTGTCTCAGGAAGAGGCTCTTCAAAAGCTGAATGCAACAGGTAGGCATCATTTCTTCTGGGTAATCGGGCTCTGAAATCAAAGCACATCTGTGAGCAGCCCTCCCCCCGCCCCCTCCCGTCCCCACTCCCTACGCCCTGGCATTCCTCATGTGCCTTTTGGCTCTTTACCTCACACTAGAGGGGTCAGGCACTAATGTCACCAGGGCCATTTCACAGCTAGGTAAACAGCATAGGGGAACTCTTGTCTCCTAGCAGAACTGGGAGAGAATGTGTGTCTCAGTGCCTGCTAATACTGTCCGGCCAAGTGAACTCCTCAAAGTCCTTGTTCCAGTTGGAGGCAAGGCTGTGTTTGTTCGTATACCCTCTAAGGTGTGCCCCCACCCTACTGCCGGCCTTTTCTACCACCAGGCCTCTGATGACAATGTCCCACTTCTTTCCTGGTCAATCCCCAGAGTCCTATGCATTCATCTTCCAGGCCCCGCCCTCCTCTTCTGAGAATGCCAGGGTCCTCTTTCAAAAATGGGCCTCTGGTCCTGTCGCTGTCTTGTTTGCAAAATCAACAAGTCTCTGGTTTGTCTTTGCCCTAGAACTGAGCAGTGCTCCAAATTTCAGTTCCGCCTTAACTGTGGCTTTGGCTGTCCAAGATGCTGAGCCCAGATTCTGAGGCAATTTGGGGAAGGTCAAAGGGCAGAAATGAAGTGCAGAGGCCCCAGGGCGAGTCTGCCCTGGCTCTCAGATGACTTCTGAAGGGAACCCACATTTGCGGGTCTGTTGGCCCATCCAGCTTCTGTCTCCTTCAAGATCAACAGAGAGTGACCTTTTGCTGGGGTTTATACTTGTCCACACTAAAAAAGTTACATATCAGTTGGGTTAGAAGCATCATATATCTAAAAGGCTCTTTCTTTACTTGGGGGCTCTAAAAAGGATGGCTCTGTGGTGTGCTCCTGGGCGGCCCACCTTCCGCTGCCTGTTTGCATGATGGGGAGAGAGGACCGGAAGGAAGACCAGGAAGGTCGGAAAGTCCTGCTCTCAAAAAGTGGAAGCATGAGGCTGAACCTTGTGAAATTGTTAACATATAATAGATTTGTTCTGAGTCTTGTAGACCTGTGAACTTGACGTTGGTCTTGGGAATCTTCCAGGGCATATTATTAAAGGAATGGTTTGTGGTGAGCAAAGGACTTGGTGATTACTGAGACTCCGACTGGACTTACGAAGTACATACCATGTCCGATTCATCCTATTTTCATCTTTGATAGATCAGGGGCTGTGGCCTCAAAGACCTTATTTGACAAACCCTTTCTCCATGTGGGACACTGTGAAGTGTTTTACAACTATTAACTCATATCACCTTCACAACAAATCTCTGAGGCAGGGTGATAGTGTTATCCCCATTTTCTGGATGTGGAAATGGAATCACAGAGAGGTTAAGCAACTTGCCCGAGAATGCACAGCTAGTAAGTTGGGATCCAAACCCAGGCAGTCTAAGCCCAGAGTCTGCATTGCTCTTCTGAAGCTGGAGGTTGGATGCTAGATGGGATAGGATTTGTAACTGGCTGAAAAATTCTTTTGGGATTTTATTCAGTGGAGACTTCCCCCACCCCTGTACCCTCCCCTTGAGCCATCTGTGCTCTACTGGGGACTGTTTTTACGTTAATTTTAGATATTGGCAACTAGTCCTGTTCAGAGACCATTGATGGCTCCCCATTGCCTTGGGGGATATTTCAGATTCTTTAGCCTGAGCTCCTCCATCTTCACTCCCCGTCCTGTTCTCCAGATGCACTGACCTGGGACCTGCCTTGGGTTTTCCAGCCTCCATACCTTGGCCTGAGCTGCTTCCCCAGGAAGTTCTCTGTTACACATAGTCCTCCCCTGTTCAGATCACCTCCTGGCTCCTGGGCCACAGACGTCCAAAGGAAGACGTTGTCCTGTCTCTGGCAGCCTCATTGGGGCTGGAGTGGGGTCCAGAAGGACCCAATGTTGTGGGACCCAGGTGCCCAGGAACCTCAGCTCTCTGAGCTTCAGTGGCCTTTGGTAGATGGGGACCACCTTGCCCACCTCTCCTGACTTCAGGAGACATCGGTTGCGATAGAGCCGGGTGGGTGGTGGGGGTGCGTAAAAGTGGTGTGATTACGGCGGGCATGGCCGGGCTGGTCCTGTCTCCCCAGGACGATGTGCATTCTGGAAAGAGGGCTGGACCTGAGTCATCCCTGGTCCCTGGCAGTGTGCAGGGTGGGGCCTTAGTGAAAGGAGGCAGGAGCTCGGGATACGCTCCTGGAAGTACTGTGGAAGAATCAGATGCCACAAGCCCAGACTCCTGCCCTGCTGCTGGGAGACTGTCAGGCGGGTCTAACCGGTTCCCTGCTCTGGCCGGGATCTCCGGCTCAGTTCGTGCTGAAATGGATTGACAGGGCAGGCCCTGGAAGGCAGTGTGCAACCCCAAGCAGGTGCCCTGGGAAGTGGGATTTACAGCTGTGAACACACTGTGGGAAAGAGGCTGGTGCTTCAGGCCTGCATGCAAAGATGCTCAGCTTCACCAGCTTTTTTTTTTCAGATGCCCAGAGCCTGTTGCCAGCATTTTCTGGCATGATCACCATGCAAACTTGCCTCCCGCCTTGGGAACCACTGTGAGAGAGAACATCTAAGTCCTTAGACCACTGAGGGCTTGGGTTCCTAACTTGCTGACAACACAGCTGTTTTTCTGGTGAGTCGGTGTGGGGTGTGTCCTAGTTCACAAGTGTGCCTGTGTGTACATGGGCTCATGGAAGAGTGTGTGTGCCTGTGTGTACACTGCCACAGAAACACAGAACCCTCCATGGTTTACGAGGAGGACCCGGAGTCAGGCTGCCTGTATTTGCCAGTCATCTCTGCACTTCCTGACCCTGTGATATTGGGGAGATGATTATATTTTCAATGTAAGCTTTCAGATTTTCTAGCAGCTGAATGAGCCTATAATCACATAGAGGGGCTGAAGCTTTTGTGAGATTTAACACACACAAAGGGCTTAGCACATTCCCCAATGCTTAAGAAGGGCTCAATAGACAGTGAATAGCTATCTGCACTGTTTGATGAATCTAACAGAGGCAGTTGTGTAGGTAGGAGTGCAGACTCTGAACCTAGCATGACAGTTCCCATGCATTCTAGCTGTGTGATTTTGGACAAGGCAATCCACTGCTCCCCGCCTTAGTTTGGTCATCTGTAGAACGGGTTTGATAGTATTTGTACCTAGCTCATAGGGTTGTGTCATAAAGTGCTTAGAACCGTGTCTGGTAGGTGCATAGTACTCTGTGTGCTAGGTGTTGTTATTATCACCACCACAATCACCATCATCTTCATCTTCACTACCATGGCCAGGACCTTGTCAGCCATTGTTGGTGCCCATTTAACCCCTCCAGAGGAAGATCTGCTGCTGAAGAGATGCTGGAGGCACTTGTCCATGCCCAGACCCTAGAGAAGGGCCTGATGAAGTCTGCCTGCATCATCCAGGGTCGCACACGGCTCTGAGTTCAAGTCCTGCCATGTGGCCTCCTGCCCTGGCTGGTGGGTGAGGACCTCGCCTTCTACCCACCATCCGCCTCCTGGTGGTGACACCTGGCTCCTCCCCCGCCAACAGGTGTGCAAGAGCTGGCTGGCCCAGTCTCCTGGGCCCTGAATAGCTGGCCTCTGCCCACTCCTGCCTCGTTGTAACGGGTCTCCTATCCATCCCTCAGGAGAGCAGGGGCCAGCCTCCTCCTGCTGACCCAGGCAGGTGGTTCTCACTGGGGCTGGGCTGGGGTCTTCGCCCTGCCACCTTGGCAGGACCCAGCTTCTGCAGACAGGTAGAAGCTCTGGCTGCAGCACCTGGGTGGCCTGGGAGGCCAGGTTAGTTTTCTGAGCCTCACTTCCCTCATGTGCAACATGGCTGTCACCATGATCATCTGGCTAGTGCTGAAGGAGAGATGAGGAGTGAATGAGAAAATGCACATAAAGCATTAAGTGCAGCAACTGTCATGAGGCAGGTGCCTTGTCAGCAAGTACGGTGCCCTCCCCCTCCCCCTCTAACATGCTCCTGACCTGATCAGAAGCTTGGAGAGGGCAAAGGGGCTCAGACCGGCTTCCATACAGGCTCTTCTGGAAACAAGGACAGTGAGGGTTCCCTTTGGGGAGAGGTGGACAATGGATGGGGCTGAGCCCAGGTTCCCAGAGGCCTGTCCCCTTTGCAGAGTCCACGCATGTGCTGTGTATGAGCTCACCACCTTGACCTACTGGAAACAGGTCACAGAGCCAGAGGCAGGGGCTGCTCACCACGCCCTTCCCGCTGTGCCCAGGAACCGAGAGGGTCGTGAGCAGGTGTACCTGGAGTCAGGATTGGAGTCAGGCATGGGTCTGCTCATTCACAGGACAGACACGGGGCCCGGGCTCTGTCCTCAGCCCTCCTGCACCATGGGCCTCGCTCATTCCCGTGCAATTCCACAGTGATGCTACCACGCTCAGCCAGTGCTCCCAGGTGGCAGGGTGTGCAAATCCTGCTACGTGACTGAGTGAGGATCTGAACCGAGGTCTTTCTGTCCCCAAGACACCTGGTTTGGGGTCCTTGCTCCAAAATGTCTGCCCCCTGAGAGTCTGCCATCTTGGGAGGGGTATCAGGACCTATGGAGCCTCATGGTGCCGGCTTGGGAAGGTGGACACAGTACAAAAGGGACACGTGGCATCGAATGGGAGCAAGAAGAGGAGAGCTGATGGGGAGGAGGAGCCAACTTAGGAAAGGAAGGGGACAGCAGTGGGTTTGGTCATCAACTAAGACAGGGCCCTGCATGAGGAATCAGCCTGGGTGGTAGTGGAGGAAGTTTCCAGAACAGCAAGTGGACTGGCAAGATGCCCCGTTTATCTGGAGGCCGATGTGCAGGAGGCTGCACACAGGTCCGCAGGGGCTTGAATGACAGGCTGAGGTATAGCCTGCAGTGGTGGAATCCTGCTGTCACAGTAGTGCCATGTGACCCAGCCCATGACCACAGCTGCTTGAACGAGGAGTGGACCCCTGACCCAGCTGGGCCCATAATTTGGATTCGGAGGTGCTGGTCAGAGTGTGGTGGGGCTTGCACGGGGAAAGGGAGAGAACGGGAAGGTGGTCCGTGTGCATGAGGAGCCAGAGAAAGGCTCCCTGCGGAGAAGGGAGGCTGAACACATGTAGAGAGTGCTGCAGAGGTCTAAGATGGCTTCACGAAGCTGGTGGAACAGAATGAGCCAAACCGTACTAAAAAGGAGTGAAAAATGGGAGACAGAAAATAGAAGTGGGCTAAAAGAATGCTATTGATCCAGAAGTAAAATGAGGTTCACAAATGACATAAGGGCTGTGTTGAGATGGACCACACAGTTGACTCTGGGCTTCCTAGCAACCAATGGGAAGAGGGCAAAAAGATCAACTTTAAGACCCACAGTGCTTGTCAAGGACACACAAACACACAGCTCAAGAGAAACATAAGCATTGCTGGTTCTGGGGCTGGATAGAAATTTCTTGGGTGGATTGTCAAGTACCCGGACAGATTTTGGGTCAGGGAGGAGGTGCGTGGAGTCAGTGGAGCTTGTTCTGAGAGGCCAGAGACTAGAGTCTGGTCTCAGTATCATGTGTGACCTTGGGTGGTTGCTTAGCCCTTCCTGGGACTCAGTTTCTTCGACTGTAACACAAGGCTTCTGTCTCAGGAAGGTCCGATGGTGAGCTGACATATGTGATGAGAATACCAGGCGCGCAGTAGCTGGTCAGCGAGGCTAGTCTCCCTCATTCCCTCCCTCTGAAAGCTGTCTCCCTTTAATTAAGCTTTTTATTGCTCTCCTGCCCTCTCCCTGCTGTGGGTCAGCTCCTCCCAAGGTCTACCCATTGTTCCTGAGACCAGGGCACAGCCAGGTGGCTGTTAGCATGGTGCCTTCTGGAATCAGCAGGGCCCACAGCTCTCGCTGGGCCTGTGGCTGAAGTTGAACAGAATACAGAGCCCTGGCTGCATCAGCCCACATTCTCCCAGTGCCTCCCTTGTGCCTGGCCCTAGGTGGGGCTGAGAACTCTGCCCCAGCTCAGCCCAGCCCCCATTATGTGCTCCTTAGTGCCCTGTACATTTTCTTCCCCACACGAATCCCAGGAATAGATAAATAATGGTCTAAGTAATAGGTTGTGTCAAATTCCATCTCCCAGCTTGGACACCTATGTCGTAAAGTGTGGTGTATTTTGCCTTCCATGATTTGGTCTGCAGCACCTAATCAGCACCTGCCACAGAGTAGATGCTCCAGGTACATTGGTCAAAAGAATGAATGAATGAATGAATGAGTGAAATGGAATGGATGAGTGAATGAATACATTGAACAGAACCTTGTAAAGGCCGGCCCTGTGGAGTCAGGGTCGCTATCACCATTTTATATTTAAGGAAACGAAGTTTTCATCTCATAGCTCCCTCTCTTTGCCAGGTCAGGTCAATTTCTAATCATTCTTCAGGCCTCAGCCAAAAAGTTATTCCCTCAGGAAGACTGCACTCAAGCTCTAAACAGGTTCAGGCACTCCCTACCCGTGATTGTTAACCCTTCTTCTCCAAGCTTTGCTCAAATGCCTTTCCCCAGACACTCTTCTACTGGGAACTGCTTATTTGGTTTCATGACCCTCTTAACATCACAAGTTTAGGGCCTCTTGTTTAAACATTATTGACAAGTTCAAGATAGCAATAGCAGAACATCAACCAAGCATCACCCCTTCTAATTGTGGGGTCCCGCGTGAATACACAGGTTACATTCTGTGAAGCCAGTGCTGATTCTGTGACAGCGCAAACATTGTACATTTGGTTTACTGCTCCTTCCAAGCCTAACATGGTGCCTGGTCCTCATTAGCATCTCATTTAAATATCAAGTGAGGGAATGCAGGGGAGCAGACGCATGAATAGAAGTTATATAGCCTCACTGAGCCCTCGATTTCCCATCTGCGAAATGGGAGTGTCCTGCTTCTCTCCTGGGTAGGCAGTGAGGAGCCTCTCAGCCTAGAGGCCACACGATCACTTAGCACACGTGCTGGGAATAGTCAGGGGCGGGTGGTCAGAGGCCAGAGGCCAGCTTTCCATGGGCAGCGTGAGGCCGGCCTGATAAGGCCAGTGGACTCTGCTCTTTCCAGGGAGAGGCCGGGGGCCTCTCCTCTTTACAAACTCTTTCCTGAGCTCCCTTCACGCATCTTAGGCACTTTGCATGCCTCACCTTCGATCCTTATTTGGCAGATGGAGAAATCATAGGTCAGAGTGTAAAGCTGGTGTGTCCCAGGTGAGTCAGCTCGCAAGGGGCGGGGCCGGCCATGGAAGCCTAATCTGTTACCTTCTCCACTGGTGGCCGCTGAGGACAAAAAATACTCCCCCTCAGGGGGATTTGTTGGCAGAACGCTGCGTGAGGGGCCGTACCCTTGCGTGTGTGGGATTGGGGACAACGTCCAGTGTCTCGGCTGTAGACTCGGCTGCCTTCCCTGAGGCCCCAGCAGCGACTGTGCAGGCCTCGAAGCCTGGCGCTGGAGGCAGCAGGCATTCCTGAGCAGCCTCGGTCAGTTTTATGGCCCGTGGGCCCGTGGTACCCACAGGTGTTCAAATCCGAGACAAACATTGCGGATTTCTCTGGGGTATGGTTTTTACACAAATACGTGATTATATAGTTACTTTGTGTTTAATTTTTACGATTAGGCAAGTATTCGTTTTTAGGCTTAAAGCTGTACTAAACCTGTAGAAGCTTCTTTAAAAAAAATTAAGAACATTCACAAAATAACAAAAAAAAAAAAGAATAAAATGAGCCAGAAGCCATGAAGCCCTTCTCTTCTACTACAAAGCCATCACAATTTATACCTCCCCTGGCTCAGCCCCCAACACATCCTTTCTCAGAGGCCAGAGACTGACTACCCACTTTGAAAACAGGAATTGGAATGTTTTCCCTCAACTTTCTGTCTTGTGCCTTGAAAGCATTTGCATTTCTAGAACATGGCAAGCTGGATACTTTCTGTATTTTATTTTATTTTTTTTTAATGAAAATGGGTCCAACTTATACCTGGTGTTATGAAACTCACTTCTTTCGCTTAACAGTGTGTTTGGGACATCTTGTCTGTACAAAGCCTGACCTTAGCAGCTGCACAGTGTTCCTGAGGTTTGCAGCTTGAAACATTGTCTTTATAACAAAGCAGCAGTGGACGGCCTCTGGACCCCAGTGCGTAAGACAGGAGACTTGACAGAAACGTCCTGCTTGGGGCCGATCACTGTGGTCAGGCTACTAGCCCTGTGAGGTCTGTGGGTGCTGGGCCTTCAGAGGAAACTGTGGGAGGCTCCAGGCCCATGGGAAAGAGCACGGGGCTTGGTTCTCCATGCTGGGAAGGGAAACACACTCATTTCTACACACACACTCACATATTCACACACTTTCCTACATGCATGCATACACACCCTACCACACATCCCCAATGGTGGTGTATGTGTGAACCTGACCTCCATGTCCCATGGATGATTGTATGCCCAACACTGTCATGCGAACTTGATGTGCCATTATGTGTGGTTGTCGCTTTATAGATGAGCGAACTTGGAGGCTCAGACTGGGGGCGTTGTCCCACAGATACGCAGTGGGTCAGGGGCAGAGCCTGGTTCACACCTTGCTGTCCTTTCCATCTGGGAGGAGTTACCTCAATCTGGCCACAGGTGGGACTGGGGACCCTTAACCGGGATGCTCTTGAACATGGAGACTGTAGCTTGTCCATTGCCAGTTTGGTTTCTTCCAGTGCCCAGAGCTCCAGTAGAGACACAGAGATCAATGCTTACTGATATGATTCAACCACAGCAAAATTAGAGCCAGGAGGGCTTCTCCCATTTGTGGGAAGCAGAATAATGGCCTCTGACTCCTGCATCCTCATCTCTGGAGCTCGTGAGCATGTTGTTTTACTGTGGCGAAAAGGATTCTGCAGGTATGATTAGAGTGAATGACCTCAAGGTGGGAAATGACCCTGGATTACTCAGGTGGGGCAAGTGTCATCACAGTGGTTCTGAAGGTGGAGGGCGGACCTCTCCGGGCTGGGCTGTGGGCAGAGGGGAATGTGAGTCGGAAGCAGGGTGAGAGGAAGGCAGCATTGCTGGCTTGGGAGATGGAGGAAGCAGCCAGGAACCAGGGGATGTGGAGGCCGCCATGAGCTGGACAAGGCAAGGAAGCAGATTCTCTCTCAGGGCCCCGGCCGACACCTTGATTTTAGCTTCATGAGACCCGTGTCGAAAGTCCAGTCCACAAAGCTGTCATTAACTCTGTAAGATAGAAACACCATTCATCCAGGAGGATCCATTTATTTATCCACAGGGCCCTACCTTAGCCACACACACACACACACACACACACACACACACACACACACACACACAGACTCAATGCTACTGGAGAACAGATCGAGTGCTACAGGCCCAGGCATGGCTCTAAGTAATAGTAATGATATGCTATTAATACGAATACTGCTAATAATGATACTAATGGTAGTAATGATGATAAACACTTAAGTCACGCCTACCATGTGCACCCTGCTAAGTGCTTTACATTTAGAAAGTCCTTCAGTCCTCTCGACAACCCCAGGAGGCATGTTTACCCATTTTACAGGTAGGGAAATGGAGATACAGAGAGGTTAAACAACTTGCCCTGGGCCACACAGCTAAGAAGTGGTGGAGCTGGGATTTGAACCCAGGCCATCTGGTTCATATTTATGGGCTCACACACCTGTCCCTTTACATTCATGCTCAGAATCACAGGTGCCCTCTCACGGCTCCGACCAACCTCACTTCCTCAGCTCCTCCCAGGGGCATGAGAGGACCAGGCGGAGAAAGCTGACTGGGAAACCTGGACTCAGGGAGGGACTTCTATTCAGGGATGGTTCATGTCAAACAAGGGATTCATTAAAAAAGATAAAGTTGCTAATTTCCCCCCTGCATTTCTTATCTCCTTTTAGGACACTTGACTGCTTTCAATCAGACGATTGGGTCAGTGCGGAATTAAACGTGAGTCAATGTGTTTGGTTGGTCAGAATCCTACAGTCCGGTCAGCTGTCAGAAGAGGGGGCATTCTTGGTTGTGTTATTCCTGGACTGCAGGGCCTGGAACCCCAGGGCACCCCCCACCCCCCCCAGCTCCCCATGCCTTGCCCCCCAGGCTGCGGGCTGGGCTGGCTGGGCAACTCAGCGGGCTGCAGGGATAATTGGTGTTTTCAGGCAGCCGGCAGCTGGGGCTTCACTGCTCAGCCTCCTTCCCCGCCTGTGGGGCAGGGCTGGGTCCCCTGGAACCTGTCAGGCTGGTTCCCAGGCTGTTATTACCAGGGCTTTCTGGGAAAGGGATGGAGACCCAGGACGGTAGGAAGGGGGGAGGGGTAGGGGAAGAAGAGAGGGGGAGCTAGCAGGGAGTGGGTGGGGTTGGGGCTGGGTCCTGGGAGAAAGACCGAATTTGAGTTTCTGGCTCAGCACAGAGCCTGGTATATAATGAGGAGGGAAATCCACTTTGAGAATCTCCTCTCAAATTCTGGGGGGCCCACCAAGTGGGGGTGCAGCCTGACTCTGCTTCTTGAGGGTCCTTGCTCCATCCAGCGAGAGGTGTGGGGGCTCTGAGTCTGAGGTGCCTGGAGAGGAGGACCTAGGGGGGGCTTGGGGTGCACTCAGTGGGGACCCTGAGAAATGATGGGCTCATCTGCACATCCAGGCTACTGGATAATTTAGCTGAACGCAGTCCCGCCCCGCTTTTCCTTCTTCCAGCTACTTGGGGCCTAATTACCAGAATAATGCAGGCTCAAGTTATTTTCCACTATTAATCTTCGTTGTTCAGTGTTGGTCATCAACCCCAACTGTCGCCTTCTGACCCATTTCATTCCCCTTCCCTCCCTGTTTCCAAAAGTGTCACAACACAGCCAGAACTGTGTCTGGAGGATCTTCTCTAGACCTCCAACCCACCCCAGAGCTCACAGGCCAGGGCCAGCGTTCTGCCAGCTTGTCTGAGGTAGTCTTGGAAGGCATCTCAGAGGAGGTGACATAGGACGTAACGTGTGAGCTGAGGTTTGAAGAATGAATGGATGGGGGTAGGTGGAGCCAGCAGAGAGAATGCCCACTGAATTCCCACTGGGCCTGTCACTCCACTGAGTCTTTCTCAGTGAATTCCCATGAAAACAGTATGAGGTAGGCCCATGGCTCCCATCTGAGGGTTGGGGAAATCAGGGCTCAGAGAGATGGATAAGTTGCCCAAGGTCACACAGTGAGGGCAGCAGTGGGATTTGGACCTAGGTCCATCTGTCAAAACCCCATGCTTAGTCCACTACAGAACTCCCCACTTCAGGAAGGATGTTCTGGGCTGAGGGAATGGAATCGGTGCCCAAAGACACAGCAGTATGGGGTGACCGGGGGTTGTGAAGAATTGGCTGTGGTTCTAGAGGGCTGGAGTGCACCTGAGGCAGGGGGAGGGTGTTCTAGAGGTTTGGCAAAGGCCAGGTTAGGACAGCCTTGAGAGTCATGATAGGGACGGGGAGGAGGGAGGCATGAGGAATTTAATTTGGGAGGGGACAGGGACTCTGGAGCCCACCAGGTAAATTGAATCACAACCTGGCCACTTGCTGCTATACCTCATGGGGCAAGGATAGTACCTACTTCGTTGCTATGGGCATTGAGTAAGTGCAGCGTTTAGCACAGAACCTGACACACAATCCAGTTGAAAACTATTCACGTTTTCTTTCGGAAAGCTAACAGCTGACTGGGGCTGGTACTGGGAGTTGTCAGCAAGCCGCAGGAAGGGTGGTGTTTTGATTTCCAGAAGACAGGTACTGAGGCCGTGGCAGGCAGAGGTAGGGGACTCCCACAGCCCAGAGTAAGTAAGGGCAGCCCCCTTACCCCCACCTAGGGCCCACTGTCCTTGCCCCTGAGCTCCTGAGTGAAGGGTGGGGGGAGGGAAGGAAGAAAGAAATCAGAGATGCCAAAGGTCACCTATGGGGCCCCAGCTCCTCCCAGGGCGAGAGTTCCAGGAAGCCAAGGGCAGAGGGCAGAGTGAGCATCTCCCCCTGGGGGAAGGGCCGGGCTGGGGCTTGGGACAGGCTGGTGTTCCTGCTGTCTGAGTGCGCAATATTGTCCTGAGTCCCCTCATAACTGAGACGTTCCTCCCTCTGACTGTCCAGCGGAAGAGGTGAAAATGTCTCAACTAGGAGGAGTGTCATGGCTGGGGGTGACGTCCTGGAGGGTTCTGGCATGTGCCATGGGACCACCCCCTGACCTACGGGGTGGCTCCAAGGGCTGCACCTCAGAGCAGGTTTGGTTAGTTGGAAAGGGGACTGATGACTCTTAGGCACAGAGATCACCCCCGAGACCTCTTCCGCCAAGTCCATGTCTCTGGCAGGCATAGCTGGCACCTGCCTGCAGCCCCTCATATTTTGGGGCCTTGTGGACATGTTTCTATTTCTTTAATGTCAGAAGAAAAAAAGTGCATGTAATGCAGCCTGGATTATATTTTTCTTTATCCCAACAGTAACCAATGATAATTTTTCATTTTTTATGGCGGAAGGGGTTCATTAAAGCTCATGTTCTAGGTCCCATGAAAGTCACGATTCAGCCCAGTCTTCGCACTTATTTCTCCCGTCGGACAAAGTCCCAGGACATGAAGGGCTTAGGTGCTTGACTCCCACGGAACTGGGTTCCAGCCCCGATTGGAGCATTTCCCAGCTTTGACCCTGGCTAAGCCACTTAGCCTCTCTGAGCCTCAGTTTCCTCAGCTGTCAAATGAGATAATGAATGAATGAATGAATAAATGAATGAAAGGCTTTTAGCAAAATTACTTCTGAGCACATAAAAAGCATCCAACTTACCAAAGCTGTCAAAAAATACAGATAAAACAAAGGCAGTTGTCCTGGTACCTAAGGCTATTCACTTGCTAGGTATTTGCTGAGCCCCTGCTATGGATCGGGCTCTGTGCTGGGCACCCTCGTCATTTGGCTCCTGCCTGTGTCTCAGCCTGTGCAGACCCTGGTCCCTACACGGCCCATGTCTGATCCCCATCACCGCTCTGCCCATTCCTGGCTTATACTAGAGACCTTTATGGTTCCTTCCTAGGCCCCCTTTCCTCCCTTCACTTCCATGTCTTTACGTGCCACAGCCTCCTTGGAATTCTTCCTGATCTGGTCAGGCAGCCCCACCTGGACCCAGGGAGGTCAACTCTCATCTCAGCTGTCCCTTTTTGCTGACTGCAGAAGGTGTAGCCCAAACCTTTGTTCCACACACATCCCCTTGTCCCAGGGGGTCCCAATAGGACATGGGACCCCCTGCCTGCCTCCACCACATCTAGATCCAGCCCGGGAGTCTTCGGCTTTAACTTTCCCCCAACAATCTGCAGAAACGAGGGCCAGGCAGCCTCCCCTTTGAAATGTTGACAACTTCAGTTTCCTAATAAAATAAAAGCCTGTTTTCTGGCTCATCCCTGCCAAAGACATCACGAATGATTGATTGAGTGATTTAAAGAAATTAAAACATGTCACACATTTTATCAGCAACTTAACCACCCATGTTGAAGTCCAGGTGCCTGACTTCAAGATTCCTGCTTTGAATGTGGAAACACTGAAATCAACATCAAATACGAAAAGATGAATAACGAGCGAAGATAACGTCTTTTCTCGGAAATGGCCCTAACAACGTCTAGAGGCCCAGAGCTCCCCTGGTAGTACCCCTGGCTTAAAGGAAAAGAAGAGCACATAAATCAAGTGTAGAAAAGTTACCATTGATGCAGTCGAAGACACCAGGTCAGTGAGCTGAGAGAACCCTTCCCTCATTCCTGTCTGCCCTCAGAAGCTCAGATCCCTCTGGCCCCTGACCTCTTGCTCCAGCCTTGTCTCCCCGACTCTTCCTTCATACCCACCCCACCCAGTGAACCCCATATTCTGCTCCCCCAGATATACCTCCTTGTCCCTGCTATTCCCTCTGCGTGAGATGCCTTCTCCCTCAGATCCTCTTGAATATAATTCTCCCGAGGGCAGAAATCTTATCACCTTTGTTGATGGATTCCAAGCTCCTAGAAGAGTGCCAGGCATACAGTAGGTGCTTATTAAATATTTGGGGAATGAACAATCAGCCTAGAAAACTCTTACCTAGCTGTCAAAACCTCCACCAGACGTCTGTTTCTGCTCTTTGGGCCACTCCTGTCCCCATGGCAGGGTCGGGCTCTGCAGCCTTTGCTCCCACACTGCTTTGCTTGACTGTCGCTTAGAGCATTTTACATGCCTGCAGATCAAGGAACATCTTACCATTTGGGTAGGGTGAGCAGACGTCCCGCTTTTGGCGGGACAGTCCCGATTTTTAACAATTTGTCCCGCGTCCCGCTGCATTTTAAAAAGTCCCGATTTTTGGAAAGAAAGCACGACAAGCTAGGGAACGGCCAGAGATAGACCAAATTTTTAATCAAGAACCCCCTCCCCCCCCCGGTCAATGGTGTCCCGCTTTACCAATGTTCAAATCTGGTCACCTTACATTTGCGGGCAGGCAGAGCTGAGTTCTAACCTTGCCTCTGACACTTCATTCATTCACTCACTCGTTCAACAAAGATTTGCAGGGCATCTGCCTCTCATGTGCCAGTCACTGGGAATTAAACAGTAAGCAAAGGCAGATTGGTACCTACTTGCCATGGAGCTTCCTGTAGGTAGGCCCATTGGCCTTCCTGTGCCTGTTTCGTCATCTGTGACCTGGGTAATACCCGCTTTCAGGAGGTCATTGGGCAGGTGAGATTAGAGCGCTGAGCTCCTCCTCGGGCAGGGGAGGGTTCTTGTTTACTTTCTCTTCCATGGGGTGCAGAAGAGGCCGGTCAGTGTTGACTGGTACTGAGCATGGCTGAGCCCTCTTGCTCTTTGTGGCTTTTTTTGACACACATACACAGAGAGAGAGAGAGAGAGATCAGTTCTGGCCTGGATTGATCACACACATACACACACTGATCAGTTCTAGCCTGGGTTGATCACACACACACACACACACGTGCACACACACGCACGCACACATGCAGATCAGTTCTGCCCTGGATTGATCACGCGCACACACACACACACACACACACACACACGCAGATCAGTTCTGGCCTGGATTGATCACACACATACACACACAGGTCAGTTCTGGCCTACATTGATCACACACACACAAACACACACACATGCACACACACGCAGATCAGTTCTGGCTTGGATTGATCATTAACACACACACACACATGCAGATCAGTTCTGGCCTACATTGATCACACACATACACACACACACACACACACACACACACATCAGTTCTGGGCTGGCTTGATCTCACAGGCTGTTCTAGGTCAAGAACTACCCTCCACCTCTGAGTGGGCCAATGGCAGGCACAAGCAAGAGTCAAACCCCCAGGATTCTTAGGTCTGGGAGGGGGCAGCCTTGCCCTGGGGCAGGGTAGTCCCAATCTCTGACCCTACGTGGCCAAGGCCCAAACCATGGTCCACTTTCACCCAGTTTCTCAGAATCTCTGCGGGCAGTGACGCAAGGCAGATGACAGAATCACCCCCCATCCCACCCCCACTCCTCTGCCTCTGTCCTGCCTTTCACACTCCAGTGCCTGACATGTGACCCGGCGGCCATCGGCCTGATCTCTTGAGCAAACAGCAGTGCATGTGAGCAGCATTTGGCCTTAGGTCTGGACACGGCCAGCCAGTCACTTGGGACTGTTACCCCCAATCCACAGGGGTGGAGGGGCAGACAGAACACGCAGATACCTTGGTTCTCATCACAACCCCAACTTCAAGGCGATGTCTGGTGTGTAGCCCTTCTTGTGTCTGAGCTTCGGTTTCTCTGTCTGTACCAGGATCTGGCTGGTTGCTAGGAGAAGCAAGTCTTGGAGTCTCTTTAGTCCTTTTGTTTTTCTAGCATGTTCTTGGGTTTGGGGGTGGAGAAGAACATGCGGACTTTTCAGATTTCGATTCCGCACACATTACTTGCCCACCTGCCATGAACCACACTCAGCAATCTCTGGAATCACTTCCAAACTAGTTTTATTCTGAGTTGCAATGGTTGAGGAAACTGAAGCACATAGAGGTTAAACAACTTGTCCAAGGCCACACAGTTGTTGGTATAGCTGAGACTTGAATCCAGGCGTCTGGGTCTGCGCACTGTCCTGCCTAAGAATCTGACAGGGCCCAGATTGACTCTTGGAGTCTCTGGCCAAGGCTTTTAATAATGAAAGGTGTTCCAGGTTTCTTCTTGTGGCTTTGCCTCCTGGATCTTTGGGTTTCTCAGCTGGAAAACTGAGGTCACTGTTGATAGGACCCCTGAACCCCTGATGGGCTTGGGGACCCATCCCATGTAGGACACAGTTTTGATTCTCCAGATGTGCCAAGTACTGTGCTCGGCCCTGGGAATATAGCTGAGAACGAAGCAGGTGTGACATCTGACTGCATGAAGCTGTGGTCTTGTGCAGACAGTGGTGAGGGTGGTGGATCTGTGGGCAGGTAGAACACACTGACTCGCCGGTGCGGCTTCTGCCCGCTGGGAGCTCAGCCTCGGGATGCTGTGGAAGAGCATCCAAACCATGACTGCTGGGCCTGGTGGCCTCATAGCTGGCTCCTAACCTGAGATAAGTCAGCAGGGTATTCTACAGGGAAGCCCAGCGCTCCTGCAGCATTAACCCCATTGCCCACAGTGCTAACTTGCCAGACACAGCCCCTCTACTGGCTGCTTTCCTTTCCCATCTCACCTCCCACTTCTCTGCCAGCGGATGCGGGCCTCACCTCCCAGCTAACCTACCTGCACCTGAATCTACGGTGTAACATCTGCTTCTGGGAGGACCCTGATGACCATGACACAGGACAAACCTGGGGGACTCTGTGAGCCCCCACAAGGAGCACCTTGCCCGGCTAGACTGGGTGTCCAGAAAAGACTCCTGAAGGAAGAGAAATCTACAGTGAGACCTCAGCGGTAACCGGGAGGTAGTCAGCCAAAGGGCAGTGAGCAGAGAGGGATCAGTGTTCCAGCCAGAGGGACTAGCATTTGCGGAGGCTCAGAGGCAAGCCAGGGCGTGATGTGTGTAGAAATGGGGGCAATGGGAGAGCTTATCGTAGTCTGACGCCCATGGAGTGCGGTGCGGTGGGGGTTTTGGGAGATGAGGCAGACCCCAGATCACTCAGACTTGGAGGCTTACAGGAGCATTTTGTAATTTGTCCTAAGGTCATTGGGGAGCAGCTGAAGAATTTTTTTGGGGGGTGGGGGGTTTGAGGGGATACATGGTGATGGGGTCCATGGGAGAATCTGAGATCTAGAAGGGTGTCCGCAGAGTCTGGGCATCACCACAGCCCAGGGCTGCTCTCCAAGCCCCTCAGAGGGGTGGGAGGAAGACGCCCTTCTGGGAAGAAGAGCCCCCTGTCCCTTTCAAGGAATTTCCTCTTCCTGCCTGGTCCCCCATCTCCGGGAGCCCATAAAGCCATGCACTGTGGGTACCGTAATTATAGGCTGCTAGAGGCCCAGGCAGGGAGGCAGGGGACGTGAGGGTGGGGGTGGGTGCTGCTGGCCCACAGGAGCCGTCCTGCCGGCCTGGCTGCCAGGGAGGGGAAGGAGGACGCAGACACCGAGGTCGCTGCAAAGCCGCCTGGTGCGGGCAGCTTTTACAGGCATTCTGGGTGGGGCGTGATGTCACCAGGAGCCAATGGGGCGGCGGGGGTGCGGGGGGAGCCCCTTTCCTCCCTTGGGGCCTGTCTCTGTGGTTGTGGAGGTACATTCTTCATAAAAGGGGTGCCTTCTTTGGAATGCCTGCGCCCGATGATCTGTGCAGCCACTGGCCATGTCAGTCATCTTTCACTCAAAGTCAGCCAGCCCCTTGGAGTCCCGTCCAGGGCCCCGGGGACAGACAGAATGGGCGGCCTGGAGTTCCCTTCAAGCCACCACTTCCAACTTCGTTTAAAGCATCGGATTCTTTGGAAACATTTCTATTTGAGAAAATGAATCAACATGGATTGAGACGCGTGACAACAATAAAGCAGAGACGGTGGAGCGGAGGGATCTAGATGTGAGTTCTGGCTCCTCTCATCACCTGTGTTGTTCTTGGTCAGGTCTCTGTTCCTTCTGAGCCTCCGTGGTCCCACCTATAAAATGGGGATGACACTTTGCAGGGTTGCTGTGGACAGGTCTGAAGTGCTCAACCATCATTAGCCAAGATTTTGGGCCAAAAATTCTCTCTCTCAGCCTTTGATTGAAAGACTAACCAGCCTTCCCAGGCCTGTCTCCCTCCCACACGACATGTAGGAAGCAGATGATCTTAAGGAAGATGGAAATGAGGCCTAGACAGGCCGAGGGGTCTTGTGAAATCTCTGCTGAATAATTAAGGGCTGTTTGTGGTTCTTCTGTAAAGCGTGATCATTTGTAAGCTCCAGTTAAAAAGAAACAATAAAACCACTATACACCCAACTGAAAAGTTAGAAAATGACGGAAGGACCCTTCCCACAGGGCTACTGGGCAAGCATTGCGAGGACCATGTCTTTTATGTTAATTTACAGGTGTACATACTGGGCTTGATAATAAGCCTGCGAAGTGATCATGTCACTTCCCCGCTTAGTGTCACAGTTTCAAAGCGCCTTGGCTGGCTGTACCAGTCGTCCAGGTTCTCCTATTAATGGGGACTTATTACTTCATCAAATTGATGCTGGGCATTGTGGAATTTTACTTTCAGCTTTTCCTTATTTTAAATAATGCTCCAATGAACACTTTTCTTTTTCCACAGTGTCTTTATTTGTCTCATTTCCTTAGGACAAATTCCCAGAAGCGGAATCTGTGGGTCTCAGAGTAGGAACATTTTTGTGGTTTGTGATACATATTTTCCAATTTACTTTCCATAAAGGCTGTTCTAATTTATTTTGCCTCCAGCAAAGTTTTCCTGTTTAGTGATTTTGGGGCCACCTTGTCAGCCTTAGATATGACTGTTTATAATTTTGTTGGCTTTGAAATAAACTGTGATTCCTTTTTATTTTCATTCACTTTTCTTTGTGGAGTCAAAGATATACATGTATTAGTAGATTTCTGTTCTCTCTTAAACGTTATATGATGTTTTCGGTGGTATTGAATGAGGTGAGTCTTTTGCTACCACAAGCAAAAATGCCATTCCTCTGTGCTGGTGGGAGGCAAGTACATTCTCTCTCCATGCCAGACGGCAATCATTGTCATAAACTGGGGCTGCGCCAAAGTTGAAATAAACAAATGATTATAGCAGACAATAGAAGTGCAAACCTGCCCCTGATTAATGAAGTTGCTAAAGTGGCTTCCTGGGGTGGATGTCAGCCAAGCGTTCCCCCTGTGACTTGCATGAGGTCCTAGTGACAGTGGTAAGTGGTTTGGGGATATGGGAAGGTGACAGAAGGTGGTGGGGTTGGGGAGGAGGGTGCTGTTTTGGGTGGCTGGGTGGAGTGTGGTTTCTACAGGGAGCAGAAAGGGAGTGATGTGGAAGGATTTCACAGGGAGAGGGGTTTGCAGGGAGGGCAGGAGGAGGCAGAGGTCTACAAACAGATACACATGAGGAGCATTGAGGCGGGGCCATGTGGTGATGAAGTTAGCCATCTCCCTCAGAGAGGCTTATATTAGAACCCAGCCCAGAACATAGCACCCAGGGTGGGTCTGAGTGATGTGAGCCACCAGACCTGGGTTCCAATCTTGGCTCCACCCACCGAGACATGCAGTCGTGTGGCTATGGACTGAGGGCCTTCGGGGACTGCAGGCCACACTGTGTGGGCTGCCCAGGCTGGAGTCCTCACAGCCCGTTAGTTTGCACAGCTCCATCTCCTCGCTTGTGCTCACAACGCTTCCCTGGGCAGGTCTTGGCCCCTCCTGATTCATAGGCTGACCTGGAGCCCAGGTGCCTCCAGGCTGCTCAGAGCTTTGTCTTCAGAGCTCCTGTACACTTCACGGGGAACAAGCAAAACCTGTCTGGGTCACCCCTCTTGTATCACCCAAGGCATGCCGTTTCTCTCACTGGAGAATACGCCCCTCGCGCAATCGTTATGAGCCTGGGTGTCCATTCGTCCTGGCCACACCGATGCTAGTTCACTCCCCTCCCCCTCAGGGAGCCGGCGCTGGCCTCTCCAGTTAATGACCCGCCCCTTTGCCCTGTTTTGTAGTAACTTTTATTGCTGTTCTTATCTCTCCAGACCCGTGATTGTCTGTCTGCTCACAGGCTGATCCTCCTTTCCAGACGCTGCCGGAATCGCCCAGACATGCAGGCCTGCCTCCGCCATCCCAGTTACCCGCCTGGGCACACCACAGACGCTCAAGGGAAGTTTGCTGCATGCGTGAATGTGACAATAACACTCCGCCATCTTCCAAACACTCTCCCCACACACGGGCTTGACTTGGCATTGACCACATGGTCAAGGCAGTCAGGTTGGGCATTGTTACACCCATTTCACAGAAGGCAGCAGCAGCAAGTGACACTGGCTGACACACACAAGTGTCACAATGTGCCAGGCACAGTGTCCAGCACTTTACAAGCCGTTTTCTGTGTAATCGCCCCCAACAACAAGAGAAGGTAGGTACCTCATGATCCCCGCTCCTCTGGGAAGAGACTAAGGCTTGCTGAGGATCATAACTTGCTAAGGGTCCATTGCTAGGAAGAGACAGATCTAGAATCAGAACCCAGTTCTGTGTGTCCCCAAAGTTCCCATTCTGCTGGGCTGCACCTCCCCATAGCATCACCTTCCCTGTCTCCCCCTCTGGACCTCGAGTTCTGAAGGGCAGGAACAGTGTCCTATTTGTCCTGCATCTCTGGTGCCTAGCACAGGGCTGGATGGGTGGCATCAGTCAATGCTGATGAAATGGATGGATAAGTGAGTGGACAGATGGCTGGGTGTCGGCCCCATCTCTGGGGCCGGTGGCGAGTTTCTGCTTTTCTGTTGTGCAGTCTGGAGATGGGGGTTGGGTTTAACCTGGGGCAGGTCCTGTACTTGAGTGGCTCTGGTCATAAAACACGAGGGTGTGTGTTCGTGGGGACATAGTGAGCGAGGAACGTGCCTGCCCACCAGTGCATCAGGTCTGTCTTGCCAGTAAAATGTCCCTCCTGGGCCAGACGAACAGGATCATTCTGCTTCATCTCCACGCGCATTCCTCTCCCTGCCGATGACCTTGGGAGTTAACGTGTCCCCTGTGTGTCCCAGAACCGAGGGAGCAGCTGTCATGAATGTGATGGGTGGGGTGGGCGCAATCCCTTTCCAGGCAGCAGGCACTGGAGGGAAGAAAGATCTCACCTCCCGGGGCTGCACAGTCAGCCAGGGCCTGCCAGGCCGGCGTCTGCCTCTCTGCCCAGCTCTGGGCAGAGCCGGGCTGTCTGGCCAGCAGACTCTGGCCCTGGGTCTGGGAGCTGGAATTAGTCATTTTGTTCTAAGCTCTGTGCGTGGGGCCCACCTGACTGGACATAGGAATTCATTCTTGATCTGTACCCAAGGTCCAAGTGCAAGTCACAAGGCACCCGTTTGCACATATATCTTGTCTGGCTTCCTCATCAGGCCACCTGGCTTCGATGCTACAACCATCTCTGGGTTCCAAGATGGCCAGTGAGAGACGAGACCAGCTAACATTTATTGAGCATTTGCTCTGTGGTAAAGGAGCATCTCATTTAGGCTGATGATTTCTCAAAGTGGTTCACAGCATGGAGATTAGAATGAGCAAGACCTGGGTGTAAATCCCAACCCTTCATAACTGCATGACTACAGACAAGTCACTTGGTGAGCTCTGTGTCCTTCCCTGTAAATGTGCTGACTAGTAGTGTTCAGAGTGCACAGGTGGTCAGGGAGGCTAACAGGGAGCTGCCCCATGTGCTTTGTATGAGGCCCAGCACATTGCTGGGTGGGGGGAGGGGGAAGGGAGAGAGCGAGGTGAGCACTGAGTGGAGCGGTGTGTAGGGCATGGGCGTGAAGGGTGGCCTGTTGGGCCCCCATCTGTGCTGCGGGGGGGGGAGCTCATTCTTGGCCTCTACTCACAACCCCAGGGCAAAGTCAAGACCCCTCCCTGGGAGGACGGTGGCTAACCCCCTTTGCTCTCTGTCGCACATGGCTTGGATCAGAGATAAATCCAGGGTTCTCAGACCAAGAGCGAGGGCAGGGGGCTGGGAGAGGAGGCTGCTGGAGGAGGAAGACTGGGGCCAGGGCAGCAGAGGAGAAAAAGGAGCCCCCACC
Source organism: Craseonycteris thonglongyai (assembly GCA_004027555.1). NCBI lineage: Eukaryota > Metazoa > Chordata > Mammalia > Chiroptera > Craseonycteridae > Craseonycteris > Craseonycteris thonglongyai. Next base: position 65,195 of record PVKE010000922.1, on the reverse strand, counting down.
CTGCTTCCCTGTGATCTAGGGGGGGGGGCCTGCTTTTTACACTTTGGTTTTCCAAGTGGCTTCCCCAAACTGGGCTAGGAGCCACAAAGCAGGTGACAACAGCATTCTCCCCCAGCTATATTCAGAAGGTCATGGCTGTCTCCCATACTTCTCATTAGATGTCCTCATGAATTTTCTTGCAAGAAAAATGTTTGTGGAGTGACTGAATGAGATGTGAGGATACGTATGGTTCCCTGAGATAGTGGGGTTTGCTTGAAACAGGCTAATTCTACAACATGTGTGGCAGGGCGTGTAGTTACACTGGGTAGAGCATGTGTGTACACACACGTGTGTGTGTGTGTGTGTGTGTGTACACACGGGGGTGTGAAAGGTGGAGGGAAAGAGCCAGGCAGCCTCTTCCTCCCAGCCACTGGCTTCCCCCAGAGCCTGAGGCTTCCCCAGCAGGATCTCAAGCCCTGCTCAGCTGAGTGGGGGAAGTTGGGGGCCCGTGTCAGTCTGGGGCTCTTGCTTTCTGGGGAGGGGCACCCATCCTCACGGAGGGGGCGCTTTGTACTAGCAGCTAAGCAGATAATTGCTTGTCAGATTGATTGAAGGCTTTTCACAATGCCTTTTCCTTGAAGCAGCTTCCCATCCCCCCCAATAAACAGATTATTTGACTTGGAACCATTTCCCCTCAGTTTTTTTTCCCTCCTTTCTCAAAGTAGTAATTACTGCCCAAGTCGCCCTCCATGGCGTTTCCTGTCATTGGGAGGCTGAAGCCAGCGGCTGTTTCCTCTGCTGGGTGCGGGACTAGCAGGACAATTAGGGAAACACCCCGCCCCCCAGCCTGGCCCTGAGCCCCAGGGCTCTTAGCGGTCTGCTGGCTGTGAGGGCCTGGCTGTCCCCTGTGGGCATGGAGGATGGGCAGCCACGAACTGGCTGACAGACCTTTTCCCAATCCCAGGGCTTCCCTCATCCTTGTGTCCTTGTGTTCATGTGTGCATGTGTGTATGCACTCCTGCACACATGCGTGCCTGGATGTGTATACATGTGAACTCTGCACGGGCTCTTTGGCTCCAGTGAAAACCCCATCACCTGGGTCATCCTCAGTGGTTTTCCCGAAGGAGCTCACCCTCAACCACCTGTTCAGATTTCAGAAATCTGCCCAGTGTTTGTCATGCTAAGTGGATTGTTGGCTGGCAAGACAGACAGATAGGCAATGAAGCAAGGATAGGGAAATGCGAATGGTGTGTTTATGGCACAATTCCTCAACTTTTCCAACTATTTCCAAGCTATTCACAATCAATTTTGGGTGAAAAGTTTGCAAGGTCACTCTACCCACTGTGCCCACACTCAGGACTCACAATGGCCAATAGCCTTGCACTTTGTTTTTCTGCTGTTTCTTCCTCTTCTTCCTCTTTCTTCCCATCTTTTCCTCCTCCTCCTCAGACTTTTCTCTCAGTTACAGAAGCTGCAACTGAGCAGGACACACTCTAAGATGAGCTGACAAGCTGAGGCTCATGAGTTGAGAGAGCTGGAGTCTATGCCAAGCTCTGCTACTCTGTGACCTTGGGCAGGGGATCTACCACTCTCTGTGCCTCATTTTAGCCATCTGTAGAATGGGGTTAATATAAGAGAACCTTCATGAGATGGCAGCAAGCATTGAATAATAGAATGCATGTAAAGAGTGTAGCACAAAGCCCAGACCGTATTCTGTGCTTAACAAATATTTGGTAAGCAAATAATAAAAACACGTCTCACGAGGACGTATGTACCATGGAGAAAAACGGGAGGGGATGTACCAACAAAATGAGTGGGGCAGGGAACTGTGTGTTGGGGGGGTCCCCAAGGGCTTTAGTGTGGCTGGACTATAACGTGGGTGGCTGGGTGGGGGGGTTGAAGGACAGGGGAGGGAGGTTGGGACTGCTTTGCTTTGGTAAGTCGGAATCAGTTGGCCTGTTACCTGTTCCAGCCCTGTCTCTTCCTAACTATATCACGTTGGACAGACGACCCACCTTTCAGGCCTTAGTTTCTTTATCTATGAAAATGGAGATCACAGCAGTTTCCTACCTTAGGGGCCGAATGAACAGAGCTAATCAATTCAGAGATGGTAGCACAGTGATTGGACACCTCGCCCAGAGGGCAAGGTGAGGAGTGTTTGTTGCCGTCATTACTCTTCACCACGTGGACGTGGACTGCACATGGTTGCACACCTGTGGTTGTCTCACAGGTACACAAGCATCTGTGTGCACAGGTGCATCTGTGGCCAGCGGGTGTCTGCGTGGTGTGTTTGTGTCTGTCTGTGGGTGGTTGGTGGACATGGGGCACCAGCACTACATGGGGCAAGGGAACCCCTGGGAGCTGAGCCATCCCTCCTGGGCAAAGGAGCCCTCAATGAGAAGAGGAGTCCTGGGGGTCCCCAGCAACAGTGGGAAGTATCACTGGTCGTCAGGAGTCAGTATCATTTCCCTACTTAAAAGCCTCCAGGGCTCTTCATTCATTCATTCATTCATTCATTCATTTGGCCAATAGACATTCCTAGAACATCCTTGATGCACTAGGTCCAGCCTCTTTGGCCCTTTGCACTTGTTTGTTGGCTTTGTCTCGCTTGCTCTTCCACACACACTCCTCTCTGGCCTTCTACACTCACGCCTGACCTCCTTCCTCTGTGCAACCTTCCTGACGACAGTGGGCCAGGTCAGTGGGTTTCCTCAGTGCCCAGGTTTTTATCCCTAGTGACTCTCGTCTATTCCCCACAGACACCCCAGGACCAGGCACAGCCTCAGGACACAGGTCCTGGGTGAAGGAGTGAATGAATGAATGGTTTAATGTGAGGACACAGTGGGGGCTCCAAGTCCTGCTGAGCAGTTTAATAGAGGGGCTGGGAGCTGGTTCACCAGCTTCCTCATCACTGCAGCTGTCACTGCCATCTGTGCCCCCCCAGCTCCGACCAGGGAGGCGGCAGAGGCCTGAGTGGGTGGCTATCGAGTTAAAGAAGCAGTGGGCGTTGGCTGTAGGGAGGCATGCCGGCAGGCAGCCAGGGTGGTGAGTTCCTCAGGCCGCTGGATGTGCTGGGAAGTGGGGCAGAAAAGTTGTCAGGGACCTTTAGATAACAGGGGCATTCCGACCTTGGGCCCAGCCCAACATCCTTCCCGAGAGACCCCAATGTTCGAGGCCCCGACCCCCAGGGGAGGCCAAGGAAGCAGCCAGGACTGGACAGTGTGGACACTGGGCCCTGCTTTATCTCCTCGCACCACAGGCCAGCTGCCCTGGTGGGTTCATGGTGCTTGGAGGCTCGCAGGAAGCCGGAGCGGTTTCTGTCTCTCTGGGGGTGAGAGGGGACTGGGATCTGGCAGCCAGGAAAACGGGCATTTCCTGTGGCGGCCTCAGAGCTGAGATTGGCAGCAGGAACTCAGACAGAGCCGGCAGCCCTGAGATGCTAAAGTTGTGATTTTCCCGGCCAGTTCCACCTGCAAGACACATGGTGGGGCTGGATTTCACAGTATATACAAGTATAGTGTGTGTGCATGCACACATGCATATGCAAACTGCGCACTTGTATGTATACTGTGTGCCCCCCACACATGAGGATAGCGTGCACACACATGTGTATAGCACGTGCAAGTACACACATGTACCTGTGTTTTGTTTGTGTGAATGTAGGCGAGAGGGAAGAATTCAGGCTTTGCCTGAGTTTCTCTGCTGACTGTGACTCTTGTTGGCACATGTGTGGAGCAGGAATCCCTGTGTACTCATATGGACTCTCCCATACACATCTGCCTAAGGAGTGTGTGAGCCTGTGTGTGCTGAATGTGTGTCTGAATGCACAGAGGAGAAGATTTCAGTGCGTGTGTGTTTGGGGTAGGGTACATGTCCTGATAAACCATCCTGGAGCCCTGCAGCATGAAGCAACTGAGGGAGGGGATAGAAAGCCATGATGCTGAAGCATCCGGCCCTTCATGTGGCCCCGAGGTCTCGAGAGGGCTGCGTGTTTCCTCCTGCCAATGAATGTGTCACGTCTCACTCAAATGTCTGAGTACAGCCACATTCTATTAAGTAAGATTCCCAGTCTCGCTCAGGCTGGGGCATTCATCAGAATTAGGCAACTGGAAGGAGTGGCAATAGGACCGTCTTTAGGGGTCAGGGATGAGCAGAGCTGCTGAGGGTGGGGGTCTAGGCCTGCAGCCAGGCTGGGCCCACAGCAGTCCTGCCCATCTGGTGCCTGCCACAGGGAGTGCGGGCTCAGGCAGGATTTGTGCCGCATCCGCAATGCTCTGGGTTGGAAAGGGGGCCCTGCCTGGAATGCCCATAGATGTGTCTTTAAACCAGGGGTTGTGGGAGCAGAGAGGAAGAGCCACTGACATAAGACCTCCCAGGGGAGGAGGTCACCCCAGGGTCTCAGACTTTGAGCAGAATCTTTGCCTTCACAGCATTTAGGAAAGTTTGTTATTCCAGTTACCAGGTATTTGTGTGTTATGTAGTCAACGCCTGCTTCTACGGCTAGACTAAGAGTTGGCCAACTATAGCCTGTGGTCCAAATGTGGCCCGCAGCCTGTTTTTGTAAATAAAGTTTCATTGGAACACAGCCAAGCCTAGTCATTTATGCATTTTCGATGGCTGCTTTTATGCTACAGTGGTGAAGTGGAGTAGGTGAGACATAGACCCGGGGCCCAGAGAGCCCAACATATTTACCATCTGACCCTTTATAGAAAATGTTTGCTGCTCCCTGTATTAGATTGTTCATGTCCTCAAGGTAAGGATTATAAGCTTGACACATTGCAAGTGCTTAATAAATATTAGTGGTTAGGTGAACCAAGAACTCGATCGAGTTTTCAAAAGGTAGGTTTGCTGGAATTCCAGGAAGAGGGAGTAGCATGTGCCAAGGCAGGGGGCCAAGAAATAGCCCAGGGTGTGCTGGTGATGGAAGGTGTTTGGTGTGGCTGGAGTGCAGAGAACACACATGCACTCTCACACACACATACACACACCCGAGGGAATGGGGGAGCTGATTACACTGAGCCAGATGTGCACGCGATGGGGTCACTAGGGCTGGCGTGAAGCTAGAAAGGGCTTCGGAGCCAGGTTTGTGGGGCTTGCAAGGGATCCCATCAGGGGTTTGGGCTTTGTTTTCTGGGCACCTGGGAATCGCTGGGGGTGTGAGCGGAGGCTCCAAGGAGGTCCTGGCAGATGGGGTGAGGACTGTGGGACCCCGGGCAGTCCATCTCCTTTCTCTGGACTAGTTTTAGAAGCAAAGCTAGAACAGCAGGGCTTGCCCCCCAGGGAAGGGCTGAGGATGGCACATGATCAGGAGCGTTAGCACACCTACCTGTGCCTGCCCGGGAGTGGCTAATAAGCAGGGCCTGCCACACAAAATCCAGGACGCCCAGTTACATTAGAATTTTAGATAAATAACAAATCATGTGTAGTATAAGCTTGCCCCAGAGATTGCATGGAATAGATTTAACACAGTGACATGCTGGTTTTCTGTAATTTAAATCTAACTGAGCATCTTGTGTTTTTATTTGTTAAACCTGGCAACACGGCTGAGGAGGGATATTGGCTGAACCTGGGTCTTTATTGGTGACTTTGAGGCCCAGGAAACCTGCCATTGAAGCCAGAAGCAGGATGAGCAGCCACAAGGCTGGACTCGGAGGCTGTGAGGCAACTTGGAGCCCCATGCTCTTGGCTTATGGGGAAGGTGATGAAGCAGCCAGGGCGGTTCGGGCATTCCGCCTTTCTCTGTGGTTGGTCAAGGTGGAGCTTTGGCTCTCACAGGGGAGCTCCCCCACACAGCCCAAAGACAGGTGGAAGGATCTTCCACGAAAGTCTGGGGAGCTCTGAGTGCGGCTTCCGACATCCCTCTCTTGGCAGTGGATGCTGTGTGTGATCTCTGCCACATCGCTTCCCCTGTCCCTACCTCAATTCATCCAGCTGTAAAATGGGGCTAATTACACCCACCTCACAGGTGAGTCGTGAGGATTAATTAATGTTTGTATAGGCTTTGTGATCCTCGGATGAAAGACGCTCCTTACATATAAAGGGGTCATTATTTTTATTATTATTATACAAGTGACAAGTATTATTACCTTAATTAGCTTTTCTAGATTTCAAAAGCAATTAGACTGATCACTTGCTGAACTCCACTTTGGAAACCCAAGTCACAAACTCACACGCTGTCCTGTCAGCTCATGGGTTTTTTTGGGGGGAGGGTGGGGTATGGGGGAATGGGGGAAGGTAGCACATGCCTAAAGGGAGGGTTGGGATTTGCAAAAGAGCTTTGTTTCTGGCTCTGGCTAAGTGTCACCCCATAGCAAAAATTTCTAGGCACTTGAGGTTCCCTGAAAACAGGCTTTTCAGTGTGAATGCTGATACAGGGAGCTCTACAGGGAAGGCTTAGTTAGTTCTGAGGCCCAGGCAGGCAGCCTGGGCTGGGGATGAAACATGTCCTGTGTTCCCTTTTGTCCCCAAAAGCCTGGGTCTCAGCCCCCAGGGCCAGTCCAGTGAGGGGAAGGCAATTGGCCCTTTGATGGGGGCCCAATGTGTGTCAGCCTCCCTCTCCAATGTGCGCACACCTTTCATCACAACCCCATGAAGTAGGTAGAAAACTTTTTTATCCTCATTTCACAAATGAAGACAATGCGACTCAGAGAGGTTAAGTGACCTGGGAAGGTCGCAGAGCTCAGAAATACAACGAGAACGTTACAAACACAAGTCTTACCGATTTCATCGCCTCCACCTGGATTTGAGGTGATTTCCCCTCCCTGTGTTACCTGTAGTCTGTCTGGCCTGCGTCTACACTAGAGTCCACACGTTGTCAAGAGATTCACTTATATTGCAGAGCATAGATGAGACCCTGTAGGACCAAGTGAGTCACTGCAGTGCTGGGGGCCCCCTGCATGGTTTGAAGCTAGTTCAGAGCCCCAGACTCAGGCAGAGGAGAGGCCTGATCATGCCCATCAGGGCAGGCAGGCCAGGCCAGGGCAGAGTCAGCAGGGTGAGGCTTCCTCTGCTGTCCAGCTAGCTGTGAGGGTGAGGAGGTGGCTGTAATTAACTTCACCAGCATCCTTAACAGAGGTGAGAGGGCCATCCTCCCAGCCCCCTTTCTATTATGTCCAGCTTCCTTCTCGGTCTTCAGGACCCTCCCAAAGCTGTGACGAGGCGGGGGTGGGGGTGGGCACTGGAGTGACCTGCATTGTCAGTGTGTGTGCCAAACTAAGATTACATTCCATGTCTATATGGGTCTACAAGTCCAGTTTCTTCTCACTGGACCACCCCAAGGTCTGGATTGGGGCCTGTGTGAAGTCACCGGATGTACTCAGTGGTCGCTAAAGTGTGGAAGCTGTGGTAGATGAAGTGGTCAGCATTGCAGGAAGTACATGGCAGATTCATGGATGTGTTGCTGGATGGATGAGTGGATGGGATAGTGGGCGGGGGTAGTATGATGGATTAGACAGGAATTGTGTGTATAGATAGAGGGAGGGCTGACCCATGAATGCAAGAGTTGCGTGGGTGTAGGGATCGATAGGGGAGGGTAATATAATAAATGTACTGAGGAGTTGGAGTTTTGGTGGAGGGATGGAAGATTTGTAAAAGGGTAGAGGGGCTAGTAGGTGGGGAGTTGAAGGAAGGCAGAGGGGTTGGCAAATGTGTGGAGAAGCTGGCAGATGGGTGGAGGGGTTGGTGGATGGATGGAGGAGTTTGGAAGATCAATGGAGATGGTGCTTAGGTAGGAGGGAATGTCAGCTGGGGAAGTGGTTGGCAGATACAGGGGCTGAGCTGTGAATGAAGGGATGGCAGGTGGATGGAAGGGATGGTGGAAGTTGAAGGAACTGGTAGAGAGGTGGGAAAGTTGGTGGATAAGGGAGGGTTGGTAGATGGAAGAGGGGTTGGGTAGAGGAGTTGGTAGGTGAGTGAGGAGTAGGCTGACTCATGGAGTTTTTGACGGATTGATGGTTGGACGGGCAGAGGTAGGTACATGGAGGATGGTAGATAAATGGAGGAGATGCCAGGAGTAAATATTGACAGATGGGGAAATGATTGGCAAAGAGGTGGAAAAGGTGGCAGATGGAGTCAGACATTCAGTGGAAAGGTAGAGGAGTCTGTGGAGGGTAAAAAAGGTTATTTGGATAATGGAGAAGTTAGCCAGCTTCAAGGTTCCAGCTTCAGTCTAGACCGACCTCTCGTTATTTCCTGTGGCCTCAGACACCTTTTGTCTGGGAGGGCTTGTGGGCCCCTTGCAGGTGGCAGAAGCTTTCAATGCCCAGCTCAGTGGCTGGCTGGACTCTCCTCCCCATCTTGTCTTTCCTCTCCTCCAGCAACCAGGCTGTCCCTAGGCTCAGAAATCCCCGCTTGGGCAGGCCTTCTATGATTATCTCTGAACATTAACCTAAGAGGTAGCGCCGGTGGGGCTATGGAGGAGGGAGCAGATGTCTGTCTTTCAGCGGCGTGTCACTTGTGACCAATGGCCAGCATGCCAGGCCCAGTGTCCCAAGGCTCCTTCCTCCCCCCTGGCCATGTTGCAACCCACCTTAGCTTCCCCCAGAGAACTTGGGACCAGGAGGAAGGATGTTAATTATGTAGGAACCTGACACACTTTTTCATTCTGTCGTTCTCCCCCTGTCTCTCACTCCTTCCTCTACTCTTACTTCTCTCCTTCCTCCATCGTTTTTACTTTTTCTGTATCTGTTCTCCCCATTCTAGTCTACGTTTCTGCTTTTTCTGTCTCTGACTCTGTTTTCTCTCTTGCCTCTTTCATTTTCGCTCCCTCTCGGCCTCTTTGTTCCTTTTTTTTTTTTGCTGTTTGTGTTTGTTTTTCCTCTGTTGTTGTCTCCGTGTGGATCCGTTTCCTTGTTCCCCTCTTTCTGCTGGCCTTTCTGCACCACTCTCATGGGCAGACCTCTGTGCCTCACAACAGTGACCCCTTCCCCCAGCGGCTCCCTCTCTCTCATCAATATGTGTCTTCTACATGAAAGCAGAACAGTTCGGAGGGAGGTTTTCTCCTGAGCTTTGAATTACATTTAGAATCTTCCAAGAAAGCATTTTCCCTTTTCCTATTGATTTATGATAAAATGGTGTAATGAACACACAGGGACCTCTGGCCAGAGCTAGAGTGGCAGAAGGGAAGGGAATATACCAGCCACGATTTGCAGACAGGAGACCATGGCCGAGGAAGACCCTTCCCCCAGAGCAATGGGGGGCAGGGGCAAGATCCAGGCACAGACCCAGTTGAGAACCGAGGGCTGAGTTGACCATCTCATGGAGTCCACTTTTCTTCTTAAGGAGGCCACAAAATATCACGGTGGTGAAGAGCACTTTGGAGGTTGGGAGGCCTGGGTCCACATCCCAGTCTCCTAGTTCCCTTACGGGCTGTGGGATCCTGGACAAATGATTTGGCCTCTCTGTTCCTCGATGTATTCGTCTCTCCAGTGGGAATAACAAGCCTTTCCTCATCGGGTTGCTGAGAGAAAAGCACCTGTAGCAGCCGAGCAGAGACTCAGAAACCACGACAGAGCACTGTAAAACCAGGGCTTGATTGTGAGGTGGGAGCTGGTTCAACAGGCTCAGGGAGGGTGCTGCACCTGTGGAAGAGGCTTGAAGCCAACAGGGCAAGCAGTTGAGAAGGAGAAACAGGACTGGGCGGCAGAGGAAGGACACGTGGAATCTGAACTGGAACACACAAGGACTTGTACCTCTTTGTCCCTCTGAGTCCCCAACTCCAATGATGCCAGTGACCTGCTGGACAGGCTGATGTGCTTTGTCACAGGGCTCAATAGGCTCCTGGCCCTAGCATTGGGGAAGCTGGAGTAGGAAACCTGATGGCAGCTGCAAGAGCTGCCGCACGTCACCTGGGCCAGCAACATGTGTGCATCACATGAACCCTGGGGACTTGAGCAGAGCTTTTGAGTGTAAAACAAATCTGGATGCTGCTGCTTCACTTCTGCCTTCCAAATCTCATGCAAAATGTCCTTTGAGGCCTGAGCTAACTCAGAACTACGCAGAGGGGAATTCTGGAAAATGTAGTTCCAGCTTAGGTAAATGGACTCAGTATAATTCTGTTCCCCAACTACCCCATGATATGTTGGCTTCCAATGTCTTTTTTCTTTTGAATTCCTTTGCATGTATTCTGGGCCAAAAGATGGCCTCCTTTTTTGCCAAGTGATTTAGGACTTTAGGATAAATGCAGTATTTAAAAAAGTTTTATTTTTTAGTTATAATTTAGTTGATATACAGTATTATATTGGTAAATATAACATTTTTTAAATCAATACTTTTGTTTTACATGTTTTTAAAGTTCACCAGGGAATTGTAATGCACAGCTGGATGCGGGAACCATTGGTCTGTATGGAAAGTGACTGGGAATGGTGGCATTGACATGGGCTTGGCATGTAGTAGGTGCTCAATAAACACCAGGGTCAGAAGTGATGGTGCATCCATCTGACTGCATGCCTGTGGTTGTGTTGTATCACACTGCCCCCTGAGAGAACAGGGCAGGGGGTGGAGGTACTGGTGAGCTCATGCCTGAGTCATGGAGAAGGCATCTGTAGAGGGGCGACCAGCTCTCCATAGACTCTGCTCCCCTTTCTTCCATTTCTCCCACAGGAGCCTTTGCTGGCAGCAGATTTTCAGCTTTGGGAATCTGGCGTGGGGCTGTGGCTGAGCGAACCCACTTCCCGGGGGCCTGGCCCAGCGGTTGGAGCTGGGAAAGGACTTGTGTGCAGCGGTGGCAGTGGGCTGGCCTTCCCTTGCACAGCCTAGAAAGAAGTCAATCACTATGGAGCAGCCACTGCCCCATCCGGACACTGGGTTCCCCAGGTCCTTCCGCATAAGGTGAGGCTGAGTGACAGTCCCTGTCTATGGCATGTGTGTGAAAATGACATGTGTCTCTTCCTGGCCAAGGAGCTTAAGAAGAGAGTGGAGCTTCTCCTCTTGTTTCTTCATCTATCAGGGTTGGGGGATGTCAACACTCCTTGTGATCTTGGAAGCCACATGTTGACTAGAGGGGAACCTCCATTAGCTTAGATATCCAAGTGACCAAGTGGAGCAGAGTCCCCAACTCTCACCAACTGGAAGCAGGGGATGGGACAGTTACTCGAGTGGGAGATAGACTTTCACTGTGATACGCTATTGACATTCTGGAGTTTGTTCCATCATCTGTCATTACCTTTACCCAATTGTTCTCGAAATGTGTCTGCTGGGAATGTGTCAGAAGTGCCAACTCTCAGGTGCCACCCCAGATCCGCTTAGTCTGACAACTCTGGGGTGGGGGCAGCTTTCTGTGTTTTCACAAGCCTCCTGCCCCCACCTCTACCCCTGTCAGTCACAGCTCCTGATTGGAGAGCCAAGCTTGGGGCCTCTCTGGTAGCTTCATGCCCTCACCCACTTGCCTCCTGGGGACCTCTTGCAGAATATACCAGTGACACACGCTTTACAAGTAATTCTTGAAGGCCACACAGAACAATAACATTCTCATAACTTATTAATGAATGCCTCCCTCACATATATATATATATTTTATTATTTTTTTTCATTACTCGACTGTCACAAAAATGTGCTGAATGCTGGGCTGACCAACAAACTTCCCTTGAGGAGCTGCAGAGTCAGGACCAACAGCCTTATAGGTGGGCTTATTATCCTCACAGTTTTTGAGAAGTAAAAACCGAGATTCAGCAAGTACCAATGAGTGGTGGGTCCCAGATATGAGCCCGGTTCTCTGTCTCATCTCCCAAGTGCATCTGGCACCGTTATTACTTCCATGTCTGCATGGCCCAGATGGCTTTGCAGCCGGAACTCACCAAGTGCAACCTCTTTGCATGTAAGGAAGCATCACATCAGGTGTCCAGGACATTTGGGGAAAATTTGCTGGTCACATTTTCCTGAAAATGTTAGACAGGGGCATATATTTGCTTTATGTCTGTGACTGTGAAGTCAATCCAAACTGAAAGAGTGAATGAACGAGCTAATGGGCGGCTGGGTAGCTTGCTTGAAATTCTTCACCTGACTTGGCATATCTAACGACTTCTTGGATTCTTATACCCCAAAAATATACCTTTTGCAGATTAGCTGGCATCCAACTGCATTGCTGCAATTGTTTGTGAAGGGCAAACAAGGGGAGACGGTCCTCATGGGGGCTGTGAATGATGTGGTATAAGTTAGGGCAGTGGGTCTCAAACTTGAATATACATCAGACTCACCTGCAGGGCGTGTTAAGACACAAATGGCAGGGACACCTTCTGCTTCTCCTGACCCCTGCAGGAGTTCCTCATATGGTAGGTCTGAGCCCAAATCCTGCATTTCTAACTATCTTCCGGGTGATGCTGCTGTTGGTTGGTCTGGTAAGCACACTTTGAGAGCTACCAGGTTAGAGTTATGCTGACTACTCTAATAAACAAGGGTCAGTGGCTTAACACCGTGAATGTGTATTTCCCACTCATTAATAGGGGAATGGTTGAATACATTGTGCTAAGCATAGGATATGGCTTTTGGAAAGAATCAGATGTAACTGGAATGTTCTGGAGTGCAATCAGTGATTGTTGACCAAGAAATGCAACTTGCCAAGTAGTTTATTGAGTATGATCTTATTTTTGTAAAATAGAAACAAACAAACAAAAAAACCAACAGAATAAAACAACCCCTTTTTTCCAACCTCAAGCCCTATAGGTGTTGTATAAATATAGTAAAAGGTACATAAGATGATACCAGACTATTAGCATAGATGTAATAGCCTGGCATCGCCTTCACAGAAGAAAGTTAAGGGAGATTATTAGCTTCCTAATAGTATTTCCTCCTGTATTACTTAAAGAGATGTGATTTTTTTAAAGAATAATTTAAAAATGCAATGGAATGCTGACGATGACTCAGCTCATTAAGGGGTGGATTTGGGCCTGCCTTGCTTTTCTGCATGTGGAGCCTCTACAGAGGACAGGACAGGGTTTCTTCTGTCTACAGGGCACGGACTATAGACCTCATGACAGTTTTGACGAATGAATGATCATGTCAGGGAGCATATGCATTTCAATAGGAAACTTGGATTCCAGTTCTATCATCTTCTAATTGTGCGACCCTGTACCAGCTTTCTGCTTCATGAAAATGCTAGAACTATTAGCTGATTTGTTCTTCATAGCGGTTCTATTACACAGTCAGTGATACCATTCTCTGCCATCCACATCTGTAAGTGGGAAAACAGGCTCAGATCTCAGAAGGCAATTGTCGGAGTGAGACCTGACCCCAGGCTCTGCTCTGGTGCTTTCTGTACTAGGATTTCCAGGCCTTCTTCCTTCGTTTCTCTGAGCTTTGCGTCAAGGATTCATGTATAGTGTGGGTTTGTATTAATCTATTTCCAGCCAAAAAATGGGAATTGCTTTAGGTATTTCAAACAGAGGGAATTTATTGTAGGAAATTAGTTACATAGGTGACTGAGAAAACTGAGAGGCACCCAGATTAAAGTAAGAGTAGGAAGCTGCTACAGAGGCGTGATGGCAGGAAGTATTGTTATTGGGTCCCAGGAGTCAGGGCCATCAGCAGAAGCTACAACCATGGGGAAATCGCCACCAGAGAAGCTGCAGGGAGCAGACAGAAAAGGAGGAACCCACTCTAGTTTCTCCCCTCTGCTCTTTCTCCAGTGTTTGCCATTGGTTGAAACTACTGGGGAGCCAGAGGACAGGGGACTCTGGGAAAGGTAGTTCCCAGAGAGGATCAAAGGAAGGGCATGGAATGGATCTGAGACTAGATGGGCAGTTGGCCAGCTCTGGACTAAGGGTTGTTGGAAGCATTAAGGAAGGCTGTCTGGGACATAGCATGACATTGGGTGGGACCTATTGTGCGTGACCAGCTGACTGAGTACTGGCAACCACTGTCATTCCACTGCCAGGGAACAAGGGTTGAAGACAGGGTGTTTGGTTCCATGGCTGCTGAGCCTTCTTAAGACACGAGAAAGCTGCTTAAAAGAGATGCAGAAGGAAGGCAGCCAGCGCCACAGCCAGTAGAGAACTGACCCTGCCGACACGTCCCCGAACTCTGATCCAGTCATTCAGGCTGTGTGTTCACTCTCCATGTGGCTGCCTCTGGGTGAGTCCCTACCAGGGGGCTCCTGGGGGGTGGGTGGGAGGGTGGGTGGGGGTGGGTGGGTTCTGGACACCCTGTGCCTGTCCAGCTTGAGGTGGGTCCCTGGCTGGCACATGTAGAGGAGGTGCCACAGAGGGCATGAGATCTGGGTCTAAGACTCAGATATTCCTGAAATACCGCTGAGACTTTCAGGATTGGGCCTGGGGACGTGTGCTCCTCTCCTCTGCATCTATTCTAACCATCCTAACGTTTGTCCCAACAGTGGGACTGAACTGTTAAATTTTTGGTCAAACCAATCAGGGTCACTCTATGACCTCTCTCCCTTTCTTCCTTCTTGCCTTCCAATAATCCTTGATCATTTATTACATGCCAGCTACTGCTATGTAAACAATGGGAATGCAATGGTACAGTAGCTTTTAAAAAAGTGCCTATCTTTTTGAAATTAAAAACCCCCACTTCTAAATAACTCATGGCTCAAATGGGAACCCACAAAGTATGTAATGTACTTAAGATGTATACCTGAGAGGTAATGAAAACTCTAGGTCTCAAAACTTGTAGAATGTACCTAAAGTGGTACTCAGAGTGATAGTTAGGGACTTGAAGGCTTATAATGAACTTAAGAAGATAGGAAATAAATAATAGATTAAGCCCCTCTCCCCCAAAAAGGTTTAGTAACAGAGGAAGGAAATAATAAAAGAAGAGCAAAACTTAGTCACATAACCAGAAAACATTAAGGAGGATCCACACATCAGAAGTCAACTCTTGGAGAAAGAGTCAGAGAAGGAGTGCCTGACGATATGGGAAAGTATACAGCACACAGACACAGCCAAGCACAAAACTGTACGTGAATCCTTGGAGACCAAAATATTGGAAATCTTTGTGAAGGGGATACTTTAAGAAAAATAAAATCCCCAAATCTGACTTCAGAAAAAAGAAACACCCCAAATGGTCTCTTAACGAATCTTATTCCAGGTGACGTTCATGATTTCTCTTTTATGAATAAGGACACCGAGGCTCAGAGAGGTAGACGAACGTTGCCCAAGGTTGGACAGGTGGTGACAGAGGTGTGTGGCTGCCGGGGTTCTCTGTCTGGTACGGGGAGGAGAGCCAGGGAGGCCCCTGCTGGGAAGCTCTCCAGGCTCGCCTTCTACTGGGGTTGCTCAATTCCCAGACACTTTAAACGCGCCTCTAGGAGAGGCATTTGGCACCTGAACTTCCCCTGAACATTTCACCATCTCCAATTAGTGGCCGCACACAGCAGGCCTGCACTGCCTCCGGGTCTTTCCACACCGCCCGTCTGCAAGGAGCAGGGGTGAGAGGCCCGAGCCCAGGCCCCAGGCACTTTGACTCAGCAGCCTCCCTGGCCTGAGAACGTTCAGTGCCTGACTGGGCGCCCACAGCCACGGCCCAGGCCTTGGAGCCAGGCTGCCTCTTGTAGGAAGCAGGTGACAGCTTGCCTCTGCATCTGGGTGGGTGACAGACTCCCACAGTCTGAGGCCCACATGGCGTGAAGGGGAATGAGCCTTGAATTGGAAACTGTGCTGTTGGAAGACCCAATGGCTTCCCTGAACCCTGCTAACTCTTACAAAGTGGCTTCTATCCTTTCTGCCTGTTTGGTATCCTTTCACCCCTTCTGTTGAGAATATCATTCATCTTTCCCTCCTGGGGGATCTGGTAGAGTTGCCAGGGACAGGAGCCTGCTGTTCCTGGGCCCATGACCCAAGCCAACCAGAGAGTCATCCTCAGTTTTGCTTGATAAGGTACTCCCTCTTTACTCTGAGGTTTGCTAAGTAGGAATGATGTGAGTCTGGAGTTTTGGGGACATCTTCTCTCTCTGTATCACAATAGTTAGAGGAGAGAATAAGGGAATACACAGAGGCAATAATGCCAAGAGAAAAGCAGAGACAACATTTTTTTTTCTTCAAGATTTATTTTTATTGTTTTTTGACAGAGAGACAGACAGAGAAAAACAGAGAGAAGGGGGAGGGCCCAGAGCAGTCTCCAT
Organism: Craseonycteris thonglongyai; assembly: GCA_004027555.1. Classification (NCBI taxonomy): domain Eukaryota; kingdom Metazoa; phylum Chordata; class Mammalia; order Chiroptera; family Craseonycteridae; genus Craseonycteris; species Craseonycteris thonglongyai. Next base: position 49,150 of record PVKE010000922.1, on the reverse strand, counting down.
AGTTGACAGCATTGGTTTTCCATATAGTTTCACTCCACAGGTGGGCACGGGGCTGTGCAGGGCAGGAACTGGGCCAGGAGCCTCCCGCATGGGCCCCGGGGAGAACTGAACTGGGGACACACCCCAGTTCAGCATATAGGTCCGCATGGGCCAGGCCAGGGATTTGATCCTCAGTCCCCGGGGCTGCAAAGTGAGCGCTTAACCCATGGAGCCATCCCGGCTTCCCCGACAACATTTTTTTGAGCTGGATCCAGACATGCCTAAAGCGTGTTGCCTCATTTCTTCTATCAGGGGTGTCCAAACTTTTGGCTTCCCTGGGCCACATTAGAAGAATTGTCTTGAGCCACACATAAAATACACGAATACTGACGATAGCTGATGAGTTAAAAAAGAATCACAAAACAATCCCATAATGTTTTAAGAAAATTTATGCGTTTGTGTTGGGCCTCATTTAAAGCCATCCTGGGCTGCTTGTGGCCTATGGGCCACGGGATGGATAAGGCTGTCATAGATAGTAGGAGCCCATGTGGTCTCTTTGTTCTTAAATTCGTTTGAGTTGGGCTTTTGTCTCTTGAAACCGAAAGAGTCCTGACTAACACACTTTGTCTTGGCTTAGCTTTCTCTCTGTCCCTTCTGAGTGGTGACTCATCTCCACAACACCTTAACCCTCTCCCCCTCTCAAAGTCTTCCTCTTAGGAAATGGGCTTCGGCCCCTGATGCTGAGTATTTGAATCACTGATATGATGATAAGGAACCATGAAAGAGGCCCTGCCAGGTCAGGATTCAGTGAAACACATCCTACTGGGGATGAGGCCAGTCAAAAAATAATTACAACCAACATGGATTGAGTCAGAAACTGTGCTATGGGATTGAAGCACGGTAGCTCACTTCATCCTCACAATAATGCTACACGTAGGTTCTATTATGTTTTCCTATTTTACAGACGAGGAAACTGACGGTCACAGAGCATACAGAATTTGCCTAAGGTCATGGAGTAAGGAAGTAGTGAGACCAAATTTTTCAGGAATTGTATACTTCACGGTCTATATTCTTAACTGTTCTATTGAGTTAATTATGTTAGTGTGGTGGAATCAGGTGGGATCTTTTTTCAAAGTGATCTTCAAAATCTTTGACATAGTTTTCTCAATGTAAAGGCAACCAAAGTGAAATCTATTTTGAGGGGATGGGGTGGGAGGAGGGATGGGAGTACATAAGAAAATGCTGTGAGTTAAAGAAACTAAAACAAACAGAAACATTCCCAAACAATGCCTCCCATTGCTTCCAAAGTTGTCTCCCCAAAGCAAAATAATGCTGTTCTTTTAATAAAAGCCAAAGCTTTTGTGTTTTTCCTCTGCCTGGGGGTTAAAGGCTAAATTCTGTCACCTGACTTTCAAAGCCCTCCACAGACTCATCCCAGACACTTTCCCAAAATAACTTTTCCAAAATTATCTAGACCACGCCCCCCACCCCCAGGCAGCTTGGCTCTGCACCTGCTGACATTTCAGTTCAGGGCCCTTGTCGGGGTCCCAGCAATGTGTTCCCAGAGTCACATGTTTCTGCCAAATTTGCAAAAGTAAGGTATTTTAACGGAGGTAGGCTAAGGCTGCTGTCTTTTCTCTGTGCCTTCTATCCCTCGATCTCCTCTTCCTGTCAGAATGGCTCTAGGGAGTTGGAGGTGGTGGGGTGGGGGTGGGGGGTGGTTCTGGCTAAGAGGAAGTTGGGTTGGAAAGACGCTTAGTTTGGGTTCAGAGTTATAGGTTATGCTGTCTCTTCCAGGCATAGCTAAGTAATTGCTAGTCATCCCGGTGCAGAAATCTCTCCCAGGGAAACTTGTACCACCTATTCAACTCACATATGACATGTGACATATTATCACATGAAGGTTGGGGGCCGGAGGCTGTGTCATGACCTGAATGAGTCTCATGGTACCCAAACCATGGAGGGGAAACCAGGTTTGAGATGCACAGAGCCAGAAGCTACTCTGTGGGAAATTCTCCCAAGTTTCAGAACTCAAATGTGAGAAAACTTGATAAAAACATTGCTCAATTTTATAACAGTCTTAAAACCTAGAGGATGTTTACAAAGGATTATGATGCTGAAAGACATTATCTGAATTAACAATAAAAAACAAATGATTAACCATTGATATTAAAAAAATTGTGATGTTGTTGACATGTGCAGAAACGAAAAGAATGAAGCCAAAATATTAGGGGAAATAAATGTGATAGATGTACAAGTAGATTTGATTGTTTGAGAACTTCATAGGAATGGCATCATGCCTTAAGTACCCTTTTATAACTGCCATTTAGATGGGGAGGTGTCTCATCATTCTATCTCATTTTGTATTACTCATAATGTTGTATGTTTTCCCCCTTAAATCAGACATTGCAACTTGGATACTCTGGGTCTGGTCCTGCTGCTGCCCCTGTGCTCTGGAAGTGCTGGTAAACATCTTGTGCACAAGTCTCAGTTCACTTGCCTTTGACCACTCTGTTCCCTCTTTCCTGGAATACCTTTCCCTCCTGACCCATGTGCAGATTCTGGCTCCTCCGTCTTTGTCCAGGTCAAATGTGCGCTCCCTTTTGGACCCTCTCAGATCTTTCTCTGCCCTAGGAAGCATTTGGCTTGTCCTTCTTGTTAATGCTCATTTTGTTGTCTTATATTGGAACTGGTTTATTTTGGTCTCTTCTTCCCTGCAGAGTCGGAGGTTTTGCCATAGGTGCTGTGTGTTGGCCAGTAAGTGATCCCTGCTCCTCTCTGGCCCCTGCTCACATTAAGTCAGCAGGTCGCTGTATTCTAGTAACAGACGCTGGATTAAAGAAAGTGAAAGTGAAACGCATTTTCCACTCTTCAAGACTGTGTCACTCCCCCTACTTAGAACTTTCAATAGTTCCCCATTGTTCTTGGAATAAGACCTACATTCCCCAACAGTGGCTTTTTGCGCTGGCCTCGGCTGATCCCCAGTTCTCTATGGATGGGCCAGCTGCCTCTGATCTCTGAGTCTTTGCACAGGAACACATACTCCCATCCCACCCATAGCTGACCAATTCCTCCTCTTTCAGATCTCAGTGTAAACATCACGTCTCCCGGGGAGCCTTCCCTCAGTGCTCAGGGTGGGTCAGGCACCTTCTTGGTTCCTCCCATAGTCCTCTCTGCTCCACTTACCCCAATTACAGGATGATCACAGGTTATTGTCTCTAACTTGTTTTTTCTCCATCGGAATCCTTGGGGCTGGTGTATTGAAGTTGTATTCAAGTTTACTTATTCAGGTTTCCAGCATAGTCACCATTACATCGGAGGAACTCAAAGAATATTTGTGAAATGAATGAATGACCCATTTTAAAGGTAAGAAATTTCAGTTAAAGAGAGGAGAAATCCCTTGATGAATACCATATAGCTAGTAAATGCTGAACACAAGTTTCTAACCCAGGACAGTGTCATATGGTTATGGGTGAATTGTATCTCCCCTACCCCAATTCATATATTGAAGTCCTAACCTCCAATAAACCAGAATATGGCTGTATTTGGAGATAGGGTCTTTAAAGGGGTAATTAAGGTTAACTGAGGTCATTAGGGTGGGCCCTAACTCAATACAACCAGTGTCATTATAAGAAGAGGAGGATCGGACATAGACACACACAGAGAAGAGCCTGTGAGGACACAGGGAGAAGATGGCCATCTACCAGCCAAGCAGAAGGGCCTCAGAAGGAACCAACTCTGCCCACACTTTGATCTAGAACTTCTAGCCTCCACAACTGTGAGAAAATAGATTTCTTGTTGTTTAAGCCACCTGGCCTGTGTGTTTTGTTAGGGCGGCCTTAATAAACAAATACACCTGCCAAAGAACTTTGCCCACTGTGCCACATTTAATAATCTACAGAGCAGAACTGTTGAATAGAAATTTACTGGGAATCACATGTAATTTTAAATTGTCCAGTAGCAACATTTAAAAAGTAAGAAAATAAGGTGAACTTAATTTTAATACTAATAACGTATTTAGCCTAATAATAATATATTTAACCTGTTAAATCAAAATATGATCATTTTAACATGCAATCTACCAAAGTATTTACATTTCTTTTTGCATACTATGTCCTTGGAATCTGGCATTTTACATTTACCAGCATGTATAAATTCAAATTAGCTTTATTTCAAGTGCATGTGGCTATCGTAATAGACACCACAGGTGTAGATAATTCATTCATTTCTGCACATCAAGTTGAAGAAAAGGTTGTTGTTTTTTTCTGATGATACATGATTATTGTTAGCAGTTAAAAAAAAATTAACATGTCTGCTTGGGCATATCATTCCTGGAAATGTCATCTTTGTTTTGACATTGGCAGTTCTAATAGCTGGGCTAGTTAATCTTTAAAGGACTAAGCTCATTGGGCATTTTGGCTATTAATTTTGTCCCTGGCATTGGACTGTAAGCATCAGGTTCAGAATGTGCCTGGGCCTCCAGAGAAGGCCGTTGTGCCCCTCACCCGCTCCGCTACTAATCTGGTGTCATCTTGACCTCTATTTGGACATCCAGAGGTAAGGCTACATTGTACATTGTCACATGCCTCTGTCCCCCATACCTTGACCACAGCCTGTGTCTCTGAGGTGATTGCTGCTGCCAAGTTTGAACCAAGCATTGCTGTGGCCCAAGGACAGGTCTGGTCAGCCCAGCCTGGTACCTCCTGCTAGTTCCTGACTCGTGGAGCTGAGTGCTTCTGTGACTCTGAAGGGCTACCCTGGGCAGGGGACCCACCATGCTACCTACGCCTTCCCCTCTGCCAGACTTTGCAGAGCTTTCCATTGTGCTGGGAGCAGAGAGCTCACTTCACAGAGTTCAGCAGCTGCAGAGAGCAGGCAGTCAGGGCCCCGGGCTCATGCTCAGATGTGATCACTCCCCCAGGGCTTTCCCAAGCGCCTACATGGGCACGCTGTGGTTCAGTGGTTGAGACTGGTCTCAGGCACCATGCAGACCTGCTTTTTAATCCTGCGCTGCCAGCTGCTAACTATGATTTTGGATGCTACTTGTCACGTCTCTAGGCTTCCTTTGAAAAATAAGAATGATACTAACAGTAGTGCCTCCTTTCCTGGGCTTTGTGACAGAGTTCTGATATAGTTGACAGCTCTATAGTGTTTGGATGCTATCAAGTGCATCACATATTGCCTTGGATATGGGAAGCTCTCAGTCGATGATGAGAAAGAACTAAGCATGTCAGTCCAGGTCAGGCACCTGGAGACTATTCCATTGTGGTTTGAGTTCTTAAGTTGCAAATGAGAGAAACTCACTTGCACTAGCTTAAGCTGTCGTGGTTGGAGGATTGATTACAAGGGCCAAAGGCTGTTTTATACAATAGGGCCAGGCCTCAGGCAGGGACTGGGGCCAGATATGGGGGGTTCTGGGACCCAGGAGTACTCTCCTTCTGTCTCTCATCTCTGTTTCAACATATGTGCTTTCTCCCTTGTTCTTCTTGCAGGCCAGCAGCGTTCTGTGCTTCTGTGGCCACATGCTGGGTGATGGCAAGCCTAGAATGCACTGGAAATGTTCATTCCCGGGAGTTGGGGTGGACAGGCCTAGAATGAGTCAGGTGTTGACTTCTGTTCCCATCAGCTGTGACCAGGAGGGAGAGGCATATAATACAAGCATGGCCTTTTCTCTTTAACTGCAGTATTTAGGTGGAAGCAATAGAGTTGATGAGAGAGGAGAAACAGATGGAGATGATTTGGTGAACAGGATGATCATATATTTTATTGATTTTGACAGAGATAGAGACAGGAGAGACAGAGAAGGGAGAGGGCCCAGAGCAGTCTCCATAGTTGATAGTTGTACATCATCAGTTGTCGACATGGTTTTGTTCCACATGGGTGGGCCAGGGGCTGCACAGGGCAGAGACTGGGCCAAGGGCCTCCCACATGAGAAACACATCCCGAGAACCAGGGGCTGAGCAGGGAACCTTCTACATGGAAGCTCTCTCCTACAGGAAACGAACTGGCCCCCCTACTCCCACACATGGGAAGCACACCACAGTTCAGCATATGGGTCTGCACGGGCCAGGACTGGGACCCAATTCTCAGACCTCATGGCTGCAAAGCAAGCGCTCAATTGCTGAGCCATCCTGGCATTCCCAGATGATCATATCTTGATCAACGAGGTGAAAGTAAAGTATTTAATTTACTTATTATTGATTAATTGATTTAATTTTTAAAATTTGTTTCAGGTGTACAAAACAACATGGTGATTAGACATGTATGTACCTCACAAAGTGATAACCCCAATAATATTGTGGAAACTGTTCAGTTTGGACTCTGGTGGTAAGAGAGGGAGAAAAACTGAAGTGGAGCTTAGGAAAGTTTAAGGTCAAGAATTGAGACTGCGCAGAGAACACCTCAGGTTGTGGATTAATAAGGGAACCATGGAGCCTGCATCTTGTGTCCTGCTCATATCATTTATTCATTTATTCCATAATTTGCAAGTGCATTGGGGATACAATAGTGAACTTATACTAGTTCCTTCTGTTAATGTGGTTTCACAGGAAGAAATAAACCAAGTGCTCATGGAGTCCCATTGTTGTTTTACTTTTCCTGTTTGAAAGCACCGTTTTAGGGGGAAAAAAAAGCTCTGGACCTGGAAAAGGTGGAGGTAATTTCCTTGGTGGTTCAGGAGAACTGGCCCGGGTCCAACAACTGTGGCAAACTTCTGCTCAGATTCATCTTCCCCTTCATTTTAGCATCCACTAAAAAGTTAAATTCATCCAGAGGAATCAGGAAAGGAGGTAAGAGAGTCAACGTTATTTAAGTTAGTCAGGATTTCTGGTCAAGAATGGACTACTAAACCAAAGTAGGTTCTCCTCTTACAGAATTCCATTTGTCAGTGCTACAGAAGCCAATGGCAGACAGACTTCTCTGAGTTTTTGAGAGCTTTGATTGAAATATGCCTTTCAGGTAAGTTGATATTTATTTTCTCAAGGCAATGTACCTATACCATTGGAGCCGATGTGGCTCTTAATAAGTGGCTGAAGGTAACCTCTGATTTGGAACTCAACCCATACTAACTGAGCATCTTCTAAGTATCCTGGCGATACCATGGTGATCAAGACAGGCAAAACCCAGTTCTCTTAGAGCTTACGCCCTAGGTGAGGAGCTCACGTTTTTGTGGCTTTGACACATCATTAGGACCTCGGCATAGAAACCATTCACTCAATGGCTATGTGTTGCATGAATTGAATGGAAGTTCTAAAATATTGTTAGCTATTGAGGAAATACTCAGGATTAGGCCTTCTTAGGTCCTCATTTTTGATCTTCAAAATTACCCTTTTAGCCACTTTATCAGCAGGTAAATGCAATGATACATGCCTGTTATTTGTAGCATTTATAGGACAATGTTTTACCTCCCTTCATAGATACTGTACATTCAAGTTTTAATTTGATGATAGTCGTGGCATGTGAACCAGAGGGAACGGGGTGGGCTCAGCTGGCCCGGTATTTCCAGGATCCATACAAATTTTGGAGTAACCAGGAGTGCAGCTGAGACTTGGGAACACTGAGGCCATCGATGTCCACCCTTTCTGATTCTTGAAGGGAATTCCTCATTTCTGAACGTAGTTGCGGACATGATCACCTGGTTTCCCTTTGAACTGTGGACACATTGATCATTCCCCCTAGAAGAACCACCAGGGCAGGTGATATACTCAGGCAATGACTGGGGTAGCAGGGCAGCAGCAGGAAGGGGAAAATGAGCCTCTGTGGGCTGACTGGGTTCTATGTGCCAGCCACTTCCCCAGGGCCAGCCCGCAGTGCATCTGCAGAGTAAAGCCTTGTAGATCTTCAAAGAATTCAGCTGGATAACTTCCAGGTTAAGATGGCAGCTGGCTAGCTGGACCTGCCCCTGGCACCGCCTCGGTTGATTTCCAATGAACCTCTTTAAGGAAGACATGGAGACAGTAAGGCCCCACTGTCGTAAACATGGCGACACTCTCGCCTTATCCCCTTCTGTGCACTGGCTGAGAGACATAGCATCTGCAGTAATCAAGACATTGCCTGGCCATCTCTCAAGTCTGTGAGGATTGCTTTTTAAGTCAGCCAAGTCTTGCCATCCTCCTTATACTTTTTGGAGATAATGTTTTCTGTTTTTTTATATAAAGTGACAGGGTAGAAAGTTGGGGCTATATACACTGATTCTAAGAGGAGTAGATACCACAGGGAAAGTTATGTAGATCAGGCTAGAAGTAAAGAGAGACTGGTTTGCAGGGCCTGTTGGAGACTATAGCGGTCCCCCCTTACCCACAGGGGACACATTCCAGGACCCCTGGCGGAGGCCTGAAGCTGTGGATTATATGAAACTATGTATGGGAACTGTCCAGAAAACATCCAGCCATAAGTGCCTCTATCTTTCATATGACATGGCTGGATACTTTCCAGACGGCCCTTGTATATGCTATTTTTTCCCCTTATGCATACATACTTATGAAGAAGTTTAATTTATAAATTAGGCACAGCAAGAGATTAACAACTAACAATAAAATAGAACAATTATAACAATATACTGTAATGAAAGTTATGTGAATGGCTTTGGAGCCATTATTAAGTAAAATAAGGGTTCCTTGAACATAAACACTGTGGTGGTGATACCTGGATGAAGGGATGATTCATATCCTGAGTAGGATGGCACAGAATGACAATCCCAAATGTTGTTCAGAGTGTGAAATAACGAGAACTCTCATACATGTTGAGTGGGAGTTTAGGAAACTCTGACTTTCTTTCATAAAACTAAACATATATCTACCCTCTGACTGAGCAATTTCACTCCCAGGTAATTATCCAAGAAAACTGAAAATGTGTCTACAAAAAGGTTTGTTCCCAATGTCCCTAGCAGGACATCATTACTAATAGTCAAGAATTGGACACAGCCCAAGTATCCATCAATAGGTGAATGGATAAACAAATGATGGTATATTCATACAGTGGAACAGTACTCAATAATAAAAAGAAACAAATTACTGATTCCTGCAACCATGTGGATGAATCTCCATATATATATATATATTTTTATTAAGAACTTTTTTTTTAAGTTTTATTTATTAATTTTTTGACAGAGAGAGAGAGAGAGATACAGAGACAGAGAGAGAGAGAGAACTGAGCTGGGGGAACTCCCCAGTTCAGCATATGGTTCCGCACAGGCCGGGGCCGGGATTCGATCCTTGGTCCCCAGGGCTGCAAAGTGAGCGCTCAACCCACTGAGCCATCCTGGCTTCCCCTCCATATATTTTATTATGTGGAAGAAGCCATGTACATGAGTAATGGGGTGGGGCAGCCCTCCTCCAAAAAACAGCCACATACATGGTGGCCTATACCCCCTCGGCCACAGAATGGGTTCAATTTCATTTCTAAATGTACCTATTAGCATAGGACACATTTAGCAAAAGTGTCTTCATAATACCTGACAATCAATTAATAAAATACACCATATTCATAAAATAAAAAAGAAAATCCAAATGATCATCTATATTGATGCAGAAAAAACATTTCAGGCTATTTAGTGGACATCCTTGTACTGTATGATGCTGTTTGTACATAGTTCTAAAAAAGGCAAAACTAATTTATGGTGAAAACAAATCAGAATATGTGAGCCCTTCAACTTTGTCCTTTTCAAAGGTTTCTCTGAGAAACTTACATTTGCCTATGAATTTTAGAATCAGTTTGCCAATTTCTACAAAGAAGCCAGCTAGGATTCTGACAGGGATTGCTTTGAATCTATGGATCAGTTTGGGGAATAGTGCTATTGTAACAATTACTAAGTCTTTCAATCTATTAACATGCAATGCTTTTTCCAGTTTTTTCAAAATATTTTGTAGTTTTCAGAGTATAACTTTTGCACATTTTTGTTAAATTTATTTCTAAGTATTTTACTCTTTTTGTTTCTATTGTAAAGTAAATTTTCTTCACTTTGTTTTGGATTGTCCATTGCAAATTTATAGAAATATAACACATTTTTGTGTATTGAACTTATTTCTTGTAACCTTTCTGATCTTGTTCATTAGTTCTAATAGTTTTTATTTTTATACTGGATTCCATAGGATTTTAAATATGTAAGATCATATTATCTAAAAATAGAGATTGTTTTACTTCTTCTTTTCCAAGGTGAATGTCTTTATTTTTTTTTCTTTCCTAATTGCCCTGGCTGGAATCTCCAGTATAATGTTGATAGAAGTGGCAAGAGTGGACTTCCTTGTCTTGTTCCTAATCTTAAGGGGAAGCATCCAGTCTAGAATCATTAAGTATGATACTAGATATGGGTTTCCATAGATGCTCCTTATCAGGTTGAGAAAGTTCCCTTTTATTCCTAGTTTGTTGAGGTTGTTTTTTTAAATTGTGAAAGAGTATTGAATTTTGTCAAATGTTTTTTTTTCTGCATCTATTGAGATAATTGTGTGGATTGTTTTTTTATTCTATTGATATGGTGTATTCTATGAATTGATTGCCAGGTGTTATCAATACACTTTTGTTGAATGTGTCTGATGCTAATAGGAAAGTTTAGAAATGAAATTGAACCCACTCTGTGGCCGAGGTACAGGCCACCGCGTGGCTATCTAGGAGGAGGGCTACCCTAGCTCAGTCTCTACTAGCTATCTCTTCCCAAGTGCTTTTTTCAATGCCTACACAATTCCTTGCACCAGTCAAGTCCAAACTTACACCTCCAGCCAAGTAGACATGTTTCAGGTTAATTAGGGGCCTCAGTCAATTTAGTGCATAGGCTATAATTACAAGCACCTCAGACCTGCAATTTCTGTTTTAATTAAAATAAACAATGCAGAGGGACTGACATCACAGCAGGGCGACTGGTGTGCAAGGCATAGGTAATTATACTGAAGCTGAGCCTCTCGCTGGGAAGAGGTCTGTGGGGATCTACGGAGGAGCGCGGGGCCGGCAGTCCTGGTGAGTGCTAATTACCTGCTCAAACCAGACAGGTCGGTTGGTGTTGGTGATGACATTAGAACATGCTTCTTTTAAGTTGCAGCTGAGCTGTGACCTTGGGGGCATGTATGTATGTATGTACGTGTGTCTATTTACCTAGGGGGAGTCCCTTCAAATGTACTTACCTATGACATACCTACACACACACACTCACACACACACACAAAATGGTATGCAAATTTCTTATTTTAACTGCTGGTTCTAGAGATCTTTTGGGGGGAGGGAGTTACCCTTGCTTAGAAAAATAATATTTCCCTTGGAGAAGGTCAGGAATATTTTAACTGCTTAGTCTGAGCAGTTACAGGAACTTGGGGTTGGTGGGGGTAGTGTTCAAAAGGAAAAAATGGAAAGTGGTCCAAGATGGTGGAGAGAACCAGGGCCTGGAATGTGGCAGGAGGTTCAAATCTGAGAAGAAGGTGGCCAGTGAGAGGGGCCTGGTGGCCAGAGGGGCTCAAGGACATATAGGAACAAGGTATTTAAGACTTAATCTAAAGTTGTTTGCATTGTATGATATAAACTCTCTCTGACACCCCGAACTTGCAGGTAGGCCATCAGCACACATCAGTGTTTTGAATGAGTAAATTTTTTTTGGGGGGGGGAGGGGGGAGAGATGAAGATCAAAGAAGGGAGATTTAATTCTGCTTTTGAGTAAGAGTGTAGGGATCCCACAAAAGTGAGAAAGTGAATTCAGGCGGATAGGGAGCCAGAAGTGACCAAAGATTGTAAGTCACTGGAAGCTCTCCGAAATCTTGTACAGAGTTGGACTTCCCACAGGACACAGGGGACAAGCCCACGTTTATTTTAGAAAAGAAATCTCATCAGCATGCTTTTCTCTTGAAACCTTCCAGTGGGCCCCAGTGCCGTCATGATGAAGCATGAACTTAGTTAGAAGGTGTGGTAGGCTAAAAAAGTGGCCTCCAAAGATATCTTGTCTTAATCTGTAAAGCTTATAGATATTACTTTTTTCTTTCTTTTTTTGAAAAAGAGTCTTTGCAGGTGTGATTAAGTTAAGGATCTTGAGGTGGGAAAACTATCCTGGATGATCCTGGGGGCTCATCATAGGTATCCTTATAAGAAGGGGGGGAAAAAAAAAGAAGGGGGGAGAGGGTAGTTTTACCCCCCACCCCCACCCCAACACACACACACACACACACACACACACACACACACACAGGAGAGAACACAGAACAATGTGACCATGAAAGCAGAAATCGGAGTGACGTGGCTGAAATGAAGGAACGCCAGCAGCCACCAGAAGCTAGGAGGGGCAGGGAGCAGATTCCCCTTGAAGAGGGGACAGAACCCTGCTGACCCCTGAGAGCGGCCCAGGGAAACTGACTTGGGATTTTAGCCTCTAGAGCTGTGAGGGAATCCATTCTGTTGTAAGCCAGAACAGATGGCTTCCCCAGCACTTTCAGGATCTGGCCCCTGCCTCTTCCTCCCCAGTCTTACCACCTGCTGTTCAGTAGGCTTTCAATTCCACCCACCCCCACGCACACACCCCCCATACTCCGGCCACACCTTGAACGTGCTGACCTCCCCACCTGGAGCTGTCTCTCAAGCTCTGTCAGCCCTGAGACATGCAGCGTGCTCTCCGCTGAGAAGACGGAGCACGCAGGTAGGACCGGGCCCAGGCTGACACAGTGCCCTCTTGCTCTGTCTCCCTGGCTGGGGCTTCATGTTGGGGCAGGTTGGTGAGCCCCAGCTGTCTCGTCTTTGACGTCACCAGGTGCCCGCAGATTGATGGCTTGTCGGGAGCAGTGGAATAAACATGGTCTTTGGTGTGGGATGGAATGGGGCCAGAATGTTGCTTTGGCTGCATACACCCTGTGTGACCCTGTGCAAATTACTTAGGCTTTCTGAATCCAGTCTGTAAAACGGGACTTCACAAAAGTCACCTTCAAGGGTTGTTGATGTCCTATAACATGTTTATGAAGTTCCCACGGTCTGTGGGATGCCAGCTCAGGCCCGTGTCTTTGTGGAGGGTACATTTGTTAGGGTACTGAAAGAGTACCAGGAGCAAGCACCTTTCCCTGACCCCTCTGCATGATCTGAGGTCCCTTTCTCCTCAGGTGCCCATGTCTGGTTTGCTTACCCAGTTTAGGGGGAATCTGCCAGGGGACGGGCTTGGCTCAAGAGGAGGTGCGTGGCAGGGTGTGTGGGGCTGAGCAGGCCTGGCTTCCACTCATGCCACAGTCCAGACTTCAGCAGCTGGGAGGCAGCAGTTGCTTTGCAGAAAGCAGGGTTTATTAGCATGGCAGGCAGAGGGTGCAGCGGGCCGGCTCTGGATACCTTGCCTGGACCCACAGTCTAGAACCAGGGGCAGAGAGAGCACACACGTGAGTTCTGACTAGGTATGCTCCCGTGCAAATACATGTGCACGCACACTCACAAACTCGCCTGGGGAACTGCCGTGTTCTCAGACACACACAGGCACACGTGTCTACCTCTACTCACTCATGCTTTGCATTTTTATTGCATTCGTATTTGCTATTTGAGAGTCATGTCTTGCCCTTCTCTTCCCGTAACTGGATGTTTGGATAAAATGATGATGAACTGAGGCTCAGAGATGTGAGGTTCCTTTGTTAAGTTCACACAGCCCTCGCATAGCAGAATTAAACCACAAGCCCAAGATTCTCAAATGTCTCCATGAAACTAGGCTGCCTTTACACACACACACACACACACACACACCTTTCTGAGGCTCCACTTCCTTATCTGTAAAATGGAGATAATAATAGAAACTGTTTTATAGAGTGGTAGTGACTAGTAAAGGAGATAATGAATGTAAGATTCATGGCCCCTTGACTATAGTAAGTGCTCAATAAGTGTTTATTTTTACTATGTAGCAGACATGCATCTTCCTAGGCACTGGGGATCATCAGCCCAAATACTGTTGCTACTGGGAATATTACTGAAATATTGTTTCAAATGTGACTGGAAGGAAAGGTTGACACTGCCCAGCAGGTCCTTGTTCTGGATGAAAGATGAAGGAGAGCCTGAGGACAGAGCCCCGTGGAGGTGTTGAAACCTCCGCCAGGCTCTGCGACTTGGGGATCCTTTCCTAGCCACTGGCCCAACCTATAGCCTCATGCCCGCTCATTTCAAGGTCTTGGGTCTTGCCAGGCCTGGAGAACTGTGCTCCGTAGCATGCAGAGCGGCTTTCTTGCCAGCGCTTGGGACAGGAGGGCTGGTCCTTGCTCATGTCATTCTTGAGGAGTCTGCACAAGCTGCTACAAGCTCACAGAGGGAAGGAGATGGGGGCGACCCAGACGCTGCTGCGGTTTGCTTGGGCAGGATGTCTTTCTTGCCAGGGCTGCCTATTCCCTGAGGCTGCTCCCTGGTCTGAGGATGCAGGCTCTGCCATGCTGGGTGGCCTGTTCCCAAGTCCTGTCCTGCATTTCTACCTCCTGTCCCAAGCCCAGTAGAAGGATTTTCACTGCTCATGGTGGTAATTTGAGCCGGTTTATATGCACAGTCAAAGGAGGGCTTATGATAACCCCTGCGTCATTGGGTTGTCATGAAGATCAAGTGAGATAATGCATGAAACACCGGTTTTGGCAGCTAATCAGTGGCTTGTAACTATAGCAGCAATTATTGTTATTATTATTGCTCTCATTATCATCATTGTCAGCCTCATCCTCATTATTATCATTATCATCATTAGATCCTGCAAGCAGCTAGCCAGGGATTAGATCCAGTCACTAGCCATGTGACCTCAGGAAAGTAACAGCTCTGTGCCTTAGTTTCCTCTAATGCAAACTGGCTGCTCTTTTTGACGTTTTCTCCCTTTACCCTCATTCAGTCTTAGAATTTCTTGCTGGACAATTGTAGTAGCCACCCCTGTGGGAAACTGGATCCATGGCCTTACTTTTTGGCATCTCAGTCCACAGGATCCACTCTCCAGAGCAGGTCCTAGTTCTCTGAACTTCCAGTAGTTGTTCTCAGTCTCTTTTGTGAGCAACTCTTCCTCAGGTCATCTATAAATGCTGGCACTTTTCACAAGTCCATCCATCATCATTTCCTCTTTCACTAGGGATTTCTTCCCCTTGCAATGCTCACTTCCAACTGCTCCGGGCACCTAATTGTCAGCTGCTGCCTTGAGCTTTCTCTTGAGCTTTGGATCTAAATATCCAACTATCTGCAGAAAATCTGGTTAGATGTACCCAACACTCCCAAACTTAGCTCACTATCTTCTTCCATAAACTTATTCTATCTTCTTTCATGTCTCAATGATGGCAACTACTACTCACAGGCTGTTCAAGTCAGAAATCTGTGGATCATCTTACATTCTTTCCTCTCATGTACTACATTCACCTGTCCTTTATTTCTTCTTCCTTTTCCTCCTTCCTTCCTTCCTTCCTTCCTTCTTTCCTTCCTTCCTCCCTTCTTCCCTTCTTCCCTCCCTCTCTTCCTCTCAATAAGAATTTTCCATATTTACTGAGCTTCTGCTATGTGTCAGTCACTGTACTAGTTGTTGGGCCACTAGGTCACTAAATTCTCTTCACTGTACCAGTATATGTCTAAGAATTGTATCATCCCTGCTTCTCAAATGACAGAATACATACCTAGGAAGAAAATATATTGAGTAGCTCCCAGAAGTAATGGGCGTGATGGAAACATTGGCATAAGGCCAGCTTCTAATCCACGACCACATTGCAAATCTGGCTTCACGGTGAAACTGCCATTGCCATGGTGGAAGCTGCCATTGAATACTAGACACCAGCAACCTGACTCGACTGTCAACCACTGCTGGTACCAGCACAGCATTACTGGGTTGGCAGCTTGACTTGGCCACCACGCTGCTCTGAGAGCTGAATGCCTTTGCTGTTTCCTGCAGCAGCAAATCTGCAAGTGAGCTCCGAGCAGAGCCAGCCCCTCACGACTGCTTCCCACCCAGAGCGTCTGATTGGTGGTGGGAGCCGGTCTTGAGCCTGTGACATAGTGGCATGGGAGTCTGGGAGTCATCTGAGTTCTGAATTCTACCTTGGAGATAGGAACTCGTTAGGTCATGTTTTCTCCACATTGCCAGAGTCTGTTTAAAAGTTGATGGATCAGAGTAGCTTTAGAGTAAGTGTTGAACTCAGGTCATGGAAGTCTCCAAACTGCTCTGTTACAAAATTATTTTGGCTTTCCTAGGTCCTTTGCACGTTCGCATACATTTTAGAATTTAAAAGGAGCTGTCAATTTCTTAAAATGAAAACACAAAACCCTGCTGCGATTCTCATTGGGTTTGTGTTGACAGTATAGATCAGGTGACGGTACCTTTACATTTTCACAATCCCAAGTCTTCCTGTGCATGAACCCAGCGTAAATGCCCATTTAGTAAAATCTTAATTTTCTCTCAGCAATGCTTGGCTATGTTGACTATACAGTTCTCATACGTGCTTGGTTAAATCGATCCCTAAGTATTCCATGGTTTTAAAATTTATTCCTATGTATTTTGTAAATGATATTTTCACTTTCAACTTCCAATTGTTTGTTGCTAATATTAAGGAGATGCAGTTGATTTCTCTATTCTTGACCTTGTATGTGATTTTGCTGAACTACCAGCATTTTCGCAGACTTCTTAGGATCATCTCTATTACTTCATCTTTAACATAGGGACAACGTGAGTATATCTACCTCAGAGGGCTCAGGGAAGACTAAGGTAACACACCTAGTGGCCTTATCCAGTTCCTGGCACACACTGAACAACAGTAAAGACACTAATAGGCCATCTTTAACACAGACAAAGCCAACTCGCACTCTTAGAAGCAGGGCTAAGGGTTAATTATTGGGAGGCAATAGTGATCAGAAAGGTGTGAGGTGGGATGAGCGTGGGGGCTTCTGGGGTGCTGGGCATGTTCTGTGTCTTGATTTGGCTGCTGCTTTCACAGTTGTGTTCAGTTTGTAAAAACCAGTGAGCGACGCACCGATGATGCGTGCATTTTTCTATATGTTTATTACATTTCAATATGAAGTAAAAACAATGACTACGGTCTTCTGAGCTTTCACCATCACCTGGCCCCAAAACCCTCTCTTTATTTATGTGGCTTATCTCATTAACCCTGTGAGGCAGGTGTTGCCACTGTCCCATTTTACAGATGACAACACTGAGGCTCAGAGAGGGAGAACTGCCCATCTGTGCTCAGAGTGAGTGTGTGGTGACTGTCAGGGGTCACTCCAGTTTCTAGAACCATAACCATTAAGCAGCATGGATTTGTATCCGGATTTGGTTGGAAAGCACGTAAAACTCCGAATTCCATGACAAAGGGCCATGCTGTGTATGTGCCTTATGCAGGCAGCACAGGAGGTTCTGGGCAAGGAGCAGGTGCAGGAGTAGGAAGGGCAATGGGAGAGGACCCAAGGGGGCCTGGGAAGACCCAGCCGGACCAGCTGGGTGTCCTCACTGTCATCACTGCTCACGGTCCACCTGCTGCCTCAGAATCAACCCCCTCATACAAACAACGCGTAATTGCTTGATCTGGCCTAGTGAGTGGGGCGGAGGTAGGGGGCAATGTTTATTTTTCATTAAAAGGTCAGAATGAGATTGTGGGAGATGGTACTCATCGGGAGGAGCTGCCTCAGAAAATGTGCTGACTGGCCAAATTCATAAGGCGAAACATGTTTCTGGTACCTTCTGCCATGTTTTTGAGTCTCCCTTGTTTCAGTTGAAACTACTAATTTTGCCAACCTTACTGGGGCTCTAAGGATGGATGCATGAGCTGATTTAAGGATGGAAGTGAGAGGAAGCAGGAGGCAAGCATTTAAATGTTGTCTCTGTCACTTAGGAAATGGATTTTGAGCAAGCTTCTCACCGCTGGGCCTCAGTTTCCTCATCTGAGAAATAGGGATATATTGCCTATGCGGTTGGGTTGCTGTGATGAGTCAGCTTCACGGTAGATTTAAAAGTACCTGGGAAGATCCTGGAGCACTGTAAGTGCTCAGTGAACATCAAAATGTTTGTAAACTATAAAATATTGTTACCCTCACCCAGTCCTGAGTCTGCATGTCGCACGTCCCTGAGGTGCTGACTATTGGCTCTTGAGAGGTGTAATCTCTTCCAGAATCCTCTCTCAGGCATATGCACAGATCAATACCAGGTCTACATGCCCCACAACATGGCTAAAATGCAACCAGTTCTTTGGGCCATGTGGTGACAAATAGCTTCCCTGATGGAATGTGCAGGTGTTTGGGTTGCCCTCCATTGCTCTCACTCTCACCCCAGAATTCATTTCTGTCCAAGATGGCAGCCTTCTTGCCAGCTACCACTGTGTTAGGAAGAAGAGGGACAAGAAGGGTTTTGAATCATGGCTGGGACTTTTATCTCACTCTTCCTTGTGTGATAAAGGCTGGAAAGGCTCTGAGGTGCTGGGTTTGGGGCTTCAACGACCACCTTAGTGAAGGTGAATCTCTGCACTTTCAACTAAAGTGAGATAGAGTGTCAGCTGAAAGCCAACCCTAGGCTCTGTGCCCAACTTTATACTCTGTTCCTTGGGAACGTGTGTAGACAGGGAGAAGCAGGCTGTGTCCACACTTGGACTTGTCCTGCTCCTCTCATGTTCCCCTCATGAGCTTTGCCCTCTCTTACCTCCAGGTCTTATACATGCAGTTCCCTAGCTTATTCCACTTGGAACACGCTTCCATTTTCCATGTTATTCCCATATTGTCTAATGCGATGTCTCAGGATGGCCATCACTCCTCCAGGAGGCTTTCTCTGTCCCCATGAGTACAGTCTCATGCCTCTTCTCTGTCTCCATGCCCCCCTCAGCCTCTCCATCATCGGAACAAGTGTGCTGTACTGTAAGTCCTGGCTGCTTGCCAGTATCTCCTCTCTCATTAGATCGTCAACTCCAATCACATAAAATCTCTTATTTATTATTGTATCCCCAATATCTGGCCCAAGGTAGGCGATCAACAAATACTTGTTAAATGAATGAATGTTGGCATGCAAACCATGCTTTCATGTGTCAGATAGGAGGTGCCAAACTCAGGTGACCTTCAGTAGTAACTGAAGAGACTCTACAATTTAGGATGAAGACAACAAAAACATTGGCAGAGAATACTGAGCCCATATTCTAGAAGGAGAACTCTCTGGGTAACTTGGATACACTGTGGGGTTCTGTGTAGGCTCCCATTTCATTCTCACTGTGTACCTCAATGAGAACTCCAGGGTAGGAACAGCCAAGAGAATGGGTCATATCTGGTTCTTCCAGGAGACACACCTTCCAACTTCTTTCTGAAAGCGTGTGTTTGCTCATACATGGTGGCGTGTTACTGTTTGCAGAAAGTTCTCAGTTTCTGCCTCTGCTCTTGCCCAAAGCTTACTTAATGGACCACCAATAATATTTCTAAATATTTCTGAGGAGTTTTGCTTCCTCTCATATGCTCTGGAAAATGCCGTCCCTGGCTTTTTTATTCAATGGACCACTCTTTTTTCTCTGCCCACTGTGTCTAGAGCTATCCCATATGATCTGTAACTGGGGCTTCTAAACTCCCTGTGGTTTATCTATGATTAAGAGTTGTTAGGAGGCATTAATGTAGGAGGTGATCCTAGTCTGCTACCTCTCTGAGTAAGCTTTCAGCTGAAAATGAATTCCCCCGCTGGGTGGGAACATGGCCATTGTAATACTTCATGGTAACTCTTTTAACTGTCCCCTTCTCTCACACTCATGTGGAGGCAGATCCTGCTTTACTCACGGATGCTCTCAGCCTTCCTCTTCCTCCTGATGTGCTCTGTGGTCTGATTGGCTCACAGAACATTCATTCCACCATGTTGACGAATCCTGGACTGTGTGCTGGGGATAGCATGGCAAAACACTAGTCACTGTTTTGGGGAATTAAAGTCTGGATACAAAATATTCAAATTAATAAGAATATATAGGAGGGTTACAATGGATAACAAGGAAAATAGAATTCCAGGAAGTGTATGCAAAGGCACTGGGGCACAAAAATATCTGGTGTGTTTAGGGAACTGGCAGAGTTCTCCCAAAGTGGCAGAACTCTGGGGAAACAGGGAGAACTGGTAGCTGGAAAAGCGGAAGGTCAGACTTGAGGCCAGGTGGGAGAAGCCCTAGGAATTCTCAAGCAAAGTGACATTGGCAAAAGGGTGCTTTAGAAAGATTCCTCTGGCAGTCATGCATGGGAAGGCCTGAAGTAGGGGAAGACCAGAGGCAGGGTGTCAGAGAAGGAGCCATGAAAATGCCCACCAGCAACAGCTATTTTCAGGGAGAAGCATCTCTACACAAGCTAGTTTCAAGGTAGGTCACTTCTGCAAAACATGTTCCCTCCTCTAGTCCCCTTCTCATGATCATTCAGTGACCCCAAAGCCCCTGTCCAGGAAAAATGTAGAACTTAGTGGCCTCAGGGAGGGAGGGATAGATGGCAACCACAGCCTATGGAGTCCCACGGAGGGTGAGAACTTTCACCTTTTCTCCTCCCTCCCGCATCTTACCAGGATCGTGTCTCATCCCAGGAGCTTCTGAATGAGCTGAGGGAACTGTAGACTCTTGAGTTTCCGAGCAAGGCTGGTGGAATCTGATCGCATTGGCAGAGAAACTTCAGAAACCCTCTTCCTACTAAGGCATTTAATCAACCTCAGGAAATTTAGTCACACTGATCGGTTAACTGGTTTTGCTACTGACCTTGAGTTAGTCTCTCCAATTTGTTGGCCTCAGTTTCTCTGTCTGAAAATGGGGAAGCCCCAAGTAAATCTAAGGGCCTTTCACCCTTATTTATCTAGCAGGCCTCAGATCTAGCTCCTGGAATGACCCTTTGCTGGGCTAATAACTGTCATTGATTAACCCCCATGACCAGACCATGGATATTATCCTACCAGGTTCTCGAAATCAGCCTTTGGCAAACCCACTGGCTGCATTTGTGTTGGTTGATTCAAGAGAGTACACTTGTAGGTTTTAGAGAAATTGTGCACAGGAATCTTGTAAACGTCACGAGGGTTGTGCTTTTGCTCATCATTGGAAAAAGAAAGAAGGAATAAGGGTATATGTGGATAGTTGACTGTGAAAACTTGGCTAAGGAACTGGGTGTGGTTTCCAATACTTGGAAGATGGACTTTCATTTCTGGATGTCCTGGATGTTAACTCTTGATTTTTACTCTGTAGTAATTACTTACATTTTGGCGTTTCCTAGATTCTCTTCTGAGTCCTTGTCTCATTCCAGAATACGCTTTATGGGTTCCAACTCAACCAAGAGTCTCTTCAGTCCAGACTTCACTTCTGACTTTTGAGAATGTGCTCCCTGTCTTCTGGGAACCTCTTCTTTTATATCCCACAGCTCCTATGACTCAACAAGTCCCCGCCTGAATGAACCCTCTTTCCTGCCCAACTTGCTTCTTCCCTCTATTCCCTGTTTCAAGAATGACACTAGTCTGTACCCAATCACCAAGGCTGGACCTTCGGAGTCATCCTGGGCTCCTCCCTGACCCTCATTGCTACTGCCATCAATCATCACATCTTGCCTGTTTGGCCGTTGAAATGTGGCTACCGTCTACCCTGTCCTCTCCTACCCAATGGCTCCTTACCCAAGTTCAGTGCTGACTCTCTTGATCTCCTACTAGATAAAAGAACCTCATCATATCTGGTTTCTCATCCACTAGTCTCCTCTTCCTTCAGGTTGACTTTCCTTCTATTATGATTTTCCTAAAACCCCAATCTGGCCATGTTTCTTGCTTGCTTGAGATATTATATGAAGTCTTCGTGGCTTACAAAATAAGGTTCAAATTTTCTAGCCTGACATGTGAAGTCAACCACAAGAGATCATCTGATGTTTCTTGGATGTGACTTTTTTTTACAAAGCTCTCTGCTTTTGATCCTGCTGCTTGGTTTGTCCATCCTCCCAGTACTTTTTTTTCTTTTTAAAGATTTGTTTTTATTGTTTTCAACAGAAAGAGAGAGAGAGAGAGAGAGAGAGAGAGAGAGAGAGAGAGAGAGAGAGAGAGAGAGAGAGGAGGGGGAGGGCCCAGAGCAGTCTCCATAGTTGTACATTAGTTTTCCATATGGTTTTATTCCATAGGTGGACATGGGGCTGTGCAGGGCAGGAACCGGGTTGGGGGTCTCCATCATGAGAAACTCACTCTGGTGAGAACCAAACTGGAGCACACCTCAGTTCAGCATATGGGTCCACATGGACCGGGATTTGATCCTTGAACCCTGGGGCTGCAAGATGAGCATTCAACCCTCTGAGCCATCCTGGCATCCCCCACCCCCCTAGGACTTTTCTACTTGGCTCTGCTGACTTGTGATCCCTGTTGACATCTCCAGCTTCATTCCTTATCACTGTCTCCCTACCTTTGTGCAACCCTCACTGCTAGTACCCAGGTGGTTACCTCACCCTGTGAATGGTCTTCAGAAGGGGCCATGCCAATCTACTCCAAGGACATTGAGAAGACCAATGAGCCCTCCTCACTGATGCCCTCTCTTGCATCTGATGGATGTGTGATGTGCTCTTCTTGGTGGGTCCTAAGCCAGTGAACAAGGGATAGACATTCCTTATGTGAATGGACCAGTATTCTTTCTTTTCCCATCAGCCCCTCATCGGTGCTCCCTGCTGGGACCTGTGAGTGGAGGGCCATCGTGAGGTCAACATTGAAAGAGGTCACATTCTAGGAATGCAGTGCTTATGGCTGAAAGAGTTCCAGATAGGTTTGGAAGATGTGTTCTTCCATGTGTAGGTTATAAGATTTTAAGTGGTAAATTTACTTAATTAGAAAATAAAGTGTCACTCACACTTTCCTACCTATTCTAGGTAAGACTTGCATTCTTGGTCTTCATCACTAAAGCTTAGTAACAACCTTTGAGTCACTGGAAGCCAGTATTCATAGGTGGCATAATGCATGAGGCAGCATTGGGAGTAGTGATGCAACTGGCCTTAAAAATTCTGTTAAGGAACTGCATCGGCACAGAGATCTGTATTGTTTCCAAACACGCATGTTCTGAAATGCCATGGCAGTGGGACTAAATACAGCACCGCCACATGTTTTTTTACCTCATGGTGGGAGATACAAAACTAGCATTTGACCATAAAGAACATAAAAGAATGATTCCTGGACATGAACAGGAAAAGATAGTGACTGCACTGTAAGAAAAATCTTCATGTGCCCCATTGGACAATAAACACGTATATAATTACCTCTTTTTTATCCAATATTCTAAGTCCTCATTGATAAATTACTATGCCCAGTATGGACCCATAAGTTTTATAGTATATTTTTAAATTAAATTGATTATTTATTAGGACCCCACAGAAACAATTTGCTTAGGACCCACACATCCTAGACAGCTCTGCTCTGGAGGATGACTATATATATATATATTTGAAATGCCCCTGGCTCCCCAAAAAGAACAGTATGCATGTCACATAGCATAAGAGGTCTGACAATTAAGTTCACAAACTCATCCTAGAAAAAGTGCTACAGACTTCATTGCTGAATATCATGATGGTCACCTTCAAAGTGCTTCCCTTGGGAAGCTCTGCACCAATGTGAGTGCCTAGTCCACCCTTCAAATCTATATTGGAACTCTCTGGAATGGCCACCACAGCCATCATCATATTACCTTTGATGTCCCGGATGTCATCAAAATGTCTTCCTTTCAATATTTTCTTTGTCTTTGGGTAAAGAAAAAAGTAATTGGTGGCTAGATCAGGTGAGTGGGAGGGTGTTCCAATATGCTTATTTGTTTACTGGCTAAAAACTCCCCTAACAGACAGCGCTGTGTGAGCTGGTGCATTGTCGTGATGCAAGAGCCATGAGTTGTTGGCAAGAAGTTCAGGTCGTTTTCATCTAACTCTTTCAGGCAGCCTTTTCAGTACTTCCAAATAGTCAGCTTGGTTTGATGATCAAAACCTGGGTTCTAGAAATTATGGACTTCAGGCCAGTCTCTGGCAAAGAACTAGAAGTGATTATTTAAATGGTGTGGGGGTCATGTGCAATTAGAAAAGGAAGTAGGAATCAGTTTGGAGCCTCATAGGTTCACTAAGAACTAGCAATTACAAAATATCATTATTTCTCTTTTGAAAAAAATAAACTTCTAAGATTAGTGCTGTGGATATTTGATGTTTTTATATCCTTGCTTTTTGGACTAATTTGGGGGAATTCTCTGTATGGATCTTGGTAAGATGTAAAACCTGTCTTCCACCATAAAACTGAAGATGCCACATACTCAATTTCCCAGCCTCCCTTGCAGCAAGGGCACTGGTAGATATTCTAGGTTTGGCCAATGAGGGGCAGCCACGCATGACTTGATTTGGGTTTAAGAAATGTCAAGGAGCAAAGATGGCAGATGGAGAATCAACCTTGTTGAATGAATTTCTAAGGGCAGTGATGGCTGCAATGTTCATGAGAGAGTCCTGTGTCCACTCCAGTGGGTTTGGAGGGGCAGTGGGAATAATTTCTGCCCAGATCAGTTCTGCCATACAGTCTGGTGGGCTGTTTTTGGCTCTTGATATATGACCAATTCTTTATCCTCTCAGAGGCTTTATGAACTTCATAATAACATTTTAACAAATGCCTTCTAAGCCCAAATCAGCCAGAGCCAATTTCTCTTGCTTGAGACTAATAACCCTGAAAGGCCAGCTATAAGGCCAGTAAGTCAGGTTAATGTCATAGTCATTGTATCTTGATTGTAGCCAGTATTTGTTAAAGATTTGTGTGTTAAGATTAAGAACAAGATAGGGAATGCCAGGATAGCTCAGCAGTTGAGTGCTTGCCTTGCAATCTCAAGGTCTTGGGTTCGATTCCTGGCCCCGGTCCCTGCAAACCCATAATGCTGAACTGTGGTGCAACTGGTAACTGCTGGGATGGCACAATAGTGAAGGTTCTCACCTCCCATATGGAAGGCCTATGCAGCCCCACATCCACCTGTGTGGAATGAAACTATGTCACAACTAATGACGTACAACTATGGCGACTACTCTGGGCCTTCCCCCTTCTCTTTCTCTTTCACCTTCTCTCAAAAACAATAAAATAAACAGAAAAAAAAATGATTAAGAACAAGGTAAAGTGGGTTGCAAGATATTATACTCAGGTGGATAGGATGTTTATGTCCCCAAACTTTGAGTAATTTATCTAGGCTGGTCTCAAGGAAGTCTCTAGTGACAAGCTATGGCAGGCAGGATAATGGTTCTCCAAAGATATTCACATCCTAATTCCTGGAGGCTTTAACTATGTTAAAGTCGCATGTAAAAGGGAATTAAGGTCGAAGAGGAAATTAAGGCTGCTAATCAACCGTCCTTAATTTAGGGAGCTTAGCTTGGGTTATCTGGTGGGTGGGGCGAATGCAATCACAGGGGTTCTTAACATCGTTGGTTTTGAAGATGGAGGAAGGAGCCCATGAGCCAAGAAATGTGTGTGGGGGGGTGGGGGGTGGGGGTGGGGGGCTCCAGAAGGTGGGTAAAGCAAGGACACAGATTCTCCCTTAGAATCTCCAGAAGGAAGCTAGTCTTGTCAACACCTTGGTTTTAGCCGAGTGAGATCCCATTTGGAAGTTTTACCCATAGCACTGTAAGATAATAAATTTGTGTTGTTTAAGCACTAAGTTTGTTATAGCAGCAATAAAAACCAATGCATAATCCATGTGTCTCTGCAGTTGGTTTTTCCTCATGGAGCACTTATTAATGATATAATTAATAGTCTTCTCAGTAGATTGGGTAGAGTCCTAAGTCTCTAATGGAGTGTCTCAGGGGCCACCCCCAAGAAGGGGCGTAGGAACAGGCGAGGCTGAGGCAATGGGACCCTGGGATGCCCACCCACACTGCTGCTACAGCAATACTGCTTTTATCTGTTTTAAATATTGGGATTCTAGGAAAAATATTTGAAATCCACCACTCATATCATAAATTAAGATATTAATAATAATAATAAGAAATGAGACTTATTGAACATTTATACAGACCAGACACTATACTTGGCTGTTTATATATATGATCTTATTTAATTCTCAGGGTAAATAATACTTAGAAGTCGGTATCAGCTTTTCAGATGAGGAAACTGAGAATCCAAGAAATTAAGTAGCTCAACCAAGGTCCTACAGCTTGTAAGGGGGCAGGGATGGTATTGTAACTTGGGCAGTCTGACCCTACAGCCTACAATCTTAGGCAAGTGGATCGAACATTTGATGGGAAAAAGCTAATTGGAACAATTCAGAATCCAAATGTATTTTGTATGGTGAAAGATATATATTTGGGGAAAGGTGAAATCTTGCATTTGGGTTCAAAAACATAATGACATGAAAGCATGGGTATTTCAGGGAAGTTATTCAGGTTATTTGATGGCTTGTTGCAGAAAGGTGTTTGCAATGGGTGGAAGCTGCTACCTTCTGGGTGCATTTCAAGTGTAAGATTCTAGGACCCTGGGAGAAGAAAGTCCTTTACACAATGGAATGAGCTGCTTCATGATGCTGTGAGCGCCCTGTCATTGGTAGCAGTCAAAAAAAGACTGAGTTTGTGATGGTGGGGAGTTGATGTAACGTTCTTAAATTGTAAGATTCTAAGATCTAAGGGTTACTGTGCATAGGGCCAAAGGTTTGTGACCCTTGGTGCTTAGCTTAAGCAATCCCATCTTCCCTTGACTCACCAGGCAGAGGAAATTCTAGACAAATAGATTGCTCCTCAGGATGAAACTCCCAACCTATGGGGCTTTGGTTTTATCCCAGAGAAAAAGGGAATCCAGGGGAAGCTGGGACGGTTCAGTGGGTTAAGCGCTTGCTTTGTAGCCCTGGAGCCCGAGGATCGAATCCCGGCCCTGGCCCATGTGGACCCACATGCTGAACTGGGGAGTGCCCCCAGATCAGTTCTTGCCGGGACCTATGTGGGAGGCTCCCGGCCCAGTTCCTGCCCTGCGCAGCCCTGTGCCCACCTGTGGAGTGAAACTATATGGAAAACTAATGTCAACTATGGAGACTGCTCTGGGCCCTCCCCCTTCTCTCTGTCTCTCTCTGTCAAAAATCAAGAAAATAAATCTTTAAAAAAAAAGAAAAAAATAAGAAAAAGAAAGAAAAAGGGAATCCGTAGCAGGTGTTTAAGCAGCAACCTGATATTAGCAGCTTTGCATTTTTGAGGGGTGAGTATATCAGAGGGGGAGAAATTGGATCAGGAAGAGCAACTGTTACAAAGGCCTAAGTGAGAGAGACATTTCTGGGCCAGAGCAGACAGAGCCAGAAGACTGGAGAGGGGCGGGGGAGGGTGGAGAGCAGGACACTACCCAGGTGAGGGCTGGGCTGGGTGGAGCTGTCCAGACGGGCGGTGCTGGTGCCCGCAGGCTGCAGGAACTCCAGGGCGCAGTGAAGGTCCACAGGGAAGCTTGTCTGGGGAGGAGCCCTGTGGGAAGTGGGTCATAGACTTGGCCGGCTCCACAGGTGGGTTAGTCAGAAGTGGGTCAGGAGCTGGAGGTCTGGCATCATGACAGGTGGAGCCTTGTAATCTCCATTCCACCTGTGATTTGGGGACCTGGTAGGACTCCTGAGTGCCTGGTCACAGCATGGGTCTGGCTTCTGAGTGGGCTGTGGGCTTCTAGGTGGGCTGGAGGCAGCAGAGAGGTGGTACCTGGCTGTGAATCCCACCACCCAGGAATCCCAGCACCACTGCGTCCCTCTCCTCAATGAATCGATATTTATCAGACATGAATGTACAAGCCCAATTCTGGGAGATAAGCTCTCTTCCCAGAAAGCATTCATCAGCCACCACCTCCTTCTGGTGTTCAGAATAAACTAGTTCATTCTCTCCAGGAATTCTACTCATTACTTTAGGACATAATGTTCCCCACAACTTGTGCTTTAATCTGTTAGTCTTTTAATTGTATCTTATTAGCATTCTAGCTCTCCTTTCCCACACAAGAAACTCGCTGAGCATCAGTTTGCATAGGTAATAGTATTGACCCTTATTGTACACACAGGTATTGCATATAAAATTCTTAGCACATCGTGAACATTCAATATGAGTTATTTGTTGTCAGGGAGGAGACGCTAAACCAAATAATGAAAAGTCAGGTTACTCTCATTGGATCAGATGGTAGTTGATAAGGCTTGACCAGGCTTTGTGGGAAGGAAGATAGGGAGAAGACAGAGCATAGAAATGGAGGTGAGACCAGAAGCACAGGGGAACAGAATCACAAGGGGTCAGAATGATAGTTGGGTACGTCAAGGCCAAGGGTAAGGGGTGACTTAAGACCACATATCCAGCTGCTGAGTTTGATTCCCAGGCAACCTCAGTGCCAGTCTCAGGATGAGTCAGCATAGACATAGACGTGTGTATCCATGTGCATTGCAGTCACTTATGGGGTCTGGAGCACCTAGGTCCATTTCTAGTTTTTTTCCATTTACCCACCATGTGTCTCTCCCCTCTCTCCATGTAAATACCTTTAGCTGTGATCCCTCCTGACTATGACATTCTAGGATACTAGAATATCTGATGGAACCTTTTCCCTGACAAAATAACTCAAAATGAATGACATTTTTAGATAACCTTTATTGAGGGTCTACAGTGTGCCAGGTGATGGACTAGGCATGTTTATATCCATAGATGTATTTTGTTTCAGAACAGGTCTACAATCAAAGGTTCCTGAGCCTCACATTACTAGTGCTAACAGTAGTATATCACCGTCTCTATTTATTTTCATGTCTTATTGCATTGGTTGAATGGTATCATCTTCCTAGTATACTTGAACCCTCACAGCATTGACTTCCAGTTATTTTCTAGCTTCAGATTTCTTCAGGAGATTCCCCTCTTGATTCTAATCTCCCCCAACTTCCTTTTTTGGGGTGATATTCTCAGGGAACAGGTCTTAACTGTTCAGTATCTCACATTAGACACCTTTTAGGCATTGTCAGACTGTTGACAGTACCATAATTCCAGATATCCAGGTTCCAGCAAATAACTCTTCAGCTAATAATTGAAGTCAGGAATAACTCTCAGGGGATGGCATTGGTAAGATGGACAGGAGCCAGAAACCGTTCAAGCAGGCTGAATTCCAGCAGTCAGTAAAAATAATGGTTAACATTAATTGAGCATATTTTCAGGCACTCGGTTAATCCACTGATTCTCAATGAAGAATTATGTTGGGGGACTTTTGCAATGTCCAGAGATACTTTTTGTTGTCACAGCTGAGGGGGAGGTGTGCTACTGACATCTAGTATGTGGAAGCTAAGAATGTTCTATATTGCACAGGACACCCCCACACAAGACATAACTTTCTACCCTGAAATGACACTGCTGCCGAGGTTGAGAAACTTTGGGTTAAACCCTCTGCATACGTTATCTTATTTAGTCATCAAACCAACCCTATGAAGCCAGTGCTACTATTATTATTGCCATCACGTTTTTATAGATGGGGGAACTGTACCAGATACACGAAGCAACTTGCTTACGTTCACCAAGCTAGAAAAATGCCGGGCTAGGCACTGATCCCATCTGGCTAACTCTAGGGCCTGTGTAGTTGATCATTTTGTTGGGAATGGAAAGGTCAGGCCAACTGAATATGCAGGCCAAGATAAGGAGTGTGGCTTGGGGACTGGTTATCAGAGGCATCTGAGGGGCCCAGAGTCCCGCAGAGGTCCAGTTAACCTCTAAGTCATGCTGCCATTGCAAGAGAACAAATGAGCTTAGCAGGGTCTTCCAGGGCTCCTTGGGGTGACCTGGGGGCTGGTCTTGACTGTCCTCAACTGAGCTGAGCTAGGGCCAGCAGCAACACCCTCCCAGTAACTTCAGCATTACACTCCCGCTGTTCTGACCTCTGCAGTGTTGGAATCAAGTTCAGGGAGGAGGCTGGCTGACCGCTGGCTACACATGCTCACAGCCAAGTGAGAGCGGCGGCAACGGGCCAGGAGTCAGGTCAACTCTTCCGAGGTATCTGTGAACCTACTCAGGCTATCAGTACAATAGCGAGTAGATAAATGCACAGATACAGGCCTGCACATTGGAGACTGCTGCTAATGAGTGAATGAATAAATTAAATGGTGAATGAATACCTCTTCTATGAGGACACTGTATTCACTTGGAATACAGTGAAAGGGCTGGGCATAGGTCAAGAGGTCAAGACAGGGCTGGCCAGGCCAGTGGGGTGACGCGTTGGTGAATGGGCTAGTGCCCAGTCCTCCAGAGGGGTCAGCAGCGCAGCAGCTGCAGCTGCATCTTCTAGAACACAAGCCACAGAAGGCTGCGAGGAAGTCTGACTCCAAACACCTTGGGAGCTTGACTAATTTTTGGACTGTGTCATTGGAATGCTTTGGCAACCAGGACTTAAACTCAGTGACCTCCAGACCCAGGGGCAGCAGGGCCTGGAACCTTCTTTCCCAGGACCTCCCCTGGGTAAGGGTTGAGGCCACAAACAGACTCAGGAATTTAGTTTATTGTTCTTGAGGTGGGAATAATTCTCAGTATTCTGGTTTCCTC
The DNA here is from genome assembly GCA_004027555.1 of Craseonycteris thonglongyai. Classification (NCBI taxonomy): domain Eukaryota; kingdom Metazoa; phylum Chordata; class Mammalia; order Chiroptera; family Craseonycteridae; genus Craseonycteris; species Craseonycteris thonglongyai. Next base: position 18,802 of record PVKE010000922.1, on the reverse strand, counting down.
TTTCTAGGCCCTTGCAGAGACTATATTTATATAGAGAAACTGGCTTCATGGAATCCGGAGAAACCAGCAAATAACTGTGGGACTCTCCCCTCCCCCTCTGAAGGAGAGGAGGGGGCTTGGGAAGAAAGGGAACTGAAATTCAATGATGGTGTACTTCGGGCTGAGAGCTTTTCATGGTCACATGAAGGAGGTGGCAGGGTGCCTTCCCTCAAGAGCATGGTGCCAGGCAGACCTGGGTCACCAGAAACTTGGGTAAGTGTCCCAACTTCCCTAAACCTCAGCTTCCACATTGGTAAAATGGAGATAACATTGCTACCTACTTTCTAGAGTTGCGATGAAGATTTAGTGATGAGCGAGTGCACAAGACGTGCCTAGCCCAGCGGCTGGCCCAGAACAAGTGCCTACTAAACGCTGGCCCACATTATTGTCACCTTAAATGAATCCCTCTCAACCCCCCTGGGAGCTGGGACTTGCTGTCTTCATTGTACACACGAGCAGGCCACATCTCGGAGGGGTCATCTCGGGACAGCTTTGCTCTCAGTTCCTCTGGCAGGTCTCTGCTGACCTCTAAGCCTGCGTCATTGTCCCCTCTCCTGCAGTCCCAGCCCCCGCACTTGCCTCTCAGCTTCCACTGCCCCCTACCACACTGCAGGTCCATGAGGACGGGCTGTGCACCCGAAGGATCACACTCTGCTGGGATCCCAGCACCTAGCTGAGCGCCTGTTTCCTGGGGCAAGTTGAATCTACACCAGCTGACTGACGGGCCTTTCGAGGCCATTTGACTCTGTGGTTTGAAGTTGGTTTAGTTTCTTTCTCATAGTGAGTGAGTGAGTGTGTGTGTGTGTGTGTGTGTGTGTGTGTGTGTGTGTGTGTGTGTGTTTTCTTAGGAGTAATGAGTAAAGTAGGAGACTCGGTATATCTTTAGATGTCAGCAGGTCTCTTCTCTTTGGCATAGTGACAATGGTAAGCACAGCCCGCGTTCCTTCTCCTTGCTGCTCATTTCCACTGATTTCTACATGACTTAAGACTCCCAACGAGAAGAAGTCAATGTGCCATCCATCTAGAAGGGGTCGGGAGCCAGTTAGTCACCTCTTTGGTGCAGAAATAGGTAAATTACAATGGATCCTTGTGCATTACAGGGAAACAATGGCTGATTTTAGAATAGGGTTCTGAATCATTCAGTGACTCTCAGCTCTCCTCCACTTTTCACTCGTAGCTCATCCAGCTCTCCCATCTCCTGACGACTGCACAAATGCAGGACCTTGCCGGCCCATGGAGGGTGAACCCAACTCTGTAAGAGTAGCTGTTAGCCATTAACTCATTAATTCCTTCAATGGTTTAAGGTTTTCCTCTGTGTCAGGAACTATACTAAGCACCAGAGGTCCGGTGCAGGACAAGAAGGGACAAGTGCCTATCTTCCAGAGTTTATAGCTTGGAGAGAGAGATGACAGTCCTATGGCCACACCAATGCATCCATAATTATGCAGAGATATCGTGCTTGGAAGGAAAAAAATAGTTCTATTGACTTGACCTAAGCTGATGATCAAGGAAGATTTCCCCCAAGGAGTAAAAGTGAGCAGAGATCTGAAGAATGAGTAGGAGGTGGTTGGTAGTGGGAGAATGTTCCAGACAAAGGTAAGGGCATGCACAAAGTCTTCATGGAAAGTGGGAACTACAAAAGGCCACAGGGCTCTGAGAACATGGAATTTGCAAGGCCTCAGGGTTCTAGGCAGACTGGAGGGGCAGGCGGTGGCCGACTGTGTGGGGCCTTGCAGGTTAAGGTAGAGATTTGGCTTCTAAAAAAAGTGGGAAGCCATAGGAGGGGATTTAGAAGTTGTGGGATACAATTTGTTTTATTTCTGGCTGCTTTGGAGGAAATGAAGGATGCCTGAGTGGATGTGGAGAAACCAGTGAGGAGACAAATGTTCAGGGAGAGGCAATGGTTGCTTGAACTCAATGGAATAGTGGAGATGCAAGCAGAATGTGGACCCAGGAGGCAGCCTAAGCAGGTGAATTACAAATGCTCAGAGGGGCTGGTAACTAATTTTGTCTTCCTTTGCTCACCATAGCTATTTTCCAAAACTAAGAAGGGTGAGTGGAGTAGTTCTTTCCATTAAACAGTCTGTAAGTCTTATTTCTCTTATCTTTGAGCATTATTGTTTTTCACCAACTAAAATCACTGACCACTGTGATGGTTAGAGCTGTGTGTCAACTTGACTGGACCACAGGGTGCCCAGGCATTTGGTCAAACATTATTCTGGGTGTGTCTGTGAGGGGTTTCTGAGACTAACATTTGCACCAGTAGACTGAGTAGAGCAGATTGGCCTCCCCAGGGTGAGTGGGCCTCATCCAATCAGTTGAAGATCTGAATAGAACAAAAAGTTGACCTTCCCACCCATAGAAGAGAATTCTTCACCGCCCACCTGTCTTTGCACTGGGACACTGGCTTTTTTCCCACCTTTGGAGTCAAACTGAAACATTGTTCTTTCCTGGGCCTTCGGCCTACTGGCTTTCAGATGGAAGCTACGGCATCAGCTCTCTTGGGTCTCAGGTCTTTGGATTTGACCTCCCACTAAAACACTGACCCTCCTGAATCTCCAGGTTGCGGGTTCATACCTTGGGACACACCTGCCTGCATGATCATGCACATCGAGTCTGTGTGTGTGTGCATGTGAGTGTGTGCTCATGTGTGTGTGTACATATATATGCACATGTCTCCTATTGGTTGTGTTTCTCTGAACGACCCTGACTAATAACAATCAAGCAATGATTTGTGTGATCATTGGGAAGACCCAGTAACAGAGATAGAAATGTGTACAAATGGCCACTCTTCTGCGCATGCAGGTGGGTTTGTACTCTAGGTCTAACTGGTAATAAACATCTAGGTTTTAGAAAACATTCCTGGAAGACTGAAACAAATTTTAAAGAGCACGCAAAGTCATGGTTTGTTTAGGAAAAGCCCAAGAGTTCACTGTGCCCAGAACCTGGTCTCGGTGCCTGAGTAGTGATGCGGCAGGGAGGGGTTGCTGGGAGGGGAGAGTAGGGAGGCTTTGATAGATGGGATTTGGCATCAATAAGGAGCTAAAGAAGGCTTTAGAACAGAGGAGTGACATGCCCCAGTGTGCGTTTCAGAAAGCTCATCCTGACTGCAGTGAGGAGAATGGACTAGAAAGGGTGAGGCTGAAATTGGGGAGCTGGATTAGGAACCTGCCACCATAATCCCAGGGAGTGGAGGGCAGCTTCTGGACTCCGGTCTGGGCATGGGGACAGAGAGGAGGGGCTGTGTGTGGGATGCTTAGGAGGCAGAGGTGGCAGGGCTGGAGACACAGGCTGGGAGAATCCTAAGGTTTCTGGCTTGAATGACTGGGAGGATGGTAATACTATCACAATCGATTGTTATTATTAGCAAAGAAGTCCCTTGTTTCTACATTGTATAAAAGAAACCAGAAAGATGTTGAAAAACATTCTTCACCCCTCCTTGTTCTTTGCTCCTTTGAAGTGTATCTTTGCAGCTCCTGCCATCAAAAGATGGAGTCTGTTTCCCCACTCCTAGAATCTGGGCTGGCCTGGCACTTGTTTTGGAGAGAAGGTGCTGGAAGCGATAGTGTGCCAGGTCTGAGTCTAGGCTGTGGGCTGTGAGGAGCTTTCAGAACCCTGCTAGCCTGCTGGATGATGGTAGGCCTCGTGGAGCGAAACAAACCATCCCAGCTGCTGCCATCCGAGACCTACCAGCCCCCAAATGACAAGCAGCTGACTGAAGATCTCTGCAAGAAGAGCTGCCCAGCTGAGCCCAGCCCAAGTTGCTGCCCATAGCATCATGAGAGAAATATGTAACTGTTGTTGGAAGCCACTAAGCTGTTGAGTGGCCTCTTAGACAGCAGCAGTGAAGTGGTACAGATGTTTGTGAGATGAATGTAAAGCTGCCATCAATCTCAGAGGTGTAGGTTGTCATTGTTATATGGGCATAACTGAGTTCTGTGGGTGCTGCTATAGGACTAAATTAGAATAAGAATATCTGCATGAACCCTGTCATAATGTTCTCAGAATATTTGCTTCATGACTCAGCCAGTGTACATTTTACCAGAAAACTTGCTTGCTGTTCTTGATGACCTTAGTGTTTATCCTTGTCACAGTGCAGTTGTGCTATATTTGAAGACACACAGGGACACCAACAGTCCTGATTGGTCCCGGACGCTCCTAGATTTAGCACTGAAAGACACACAACTTCGGAAACCTTTCTGTCCCAGGTAAACCAGGATGGTGGGTCTTGCTGCATGTACACATCCCTTGGCTGTTGCAAGTCAGCTGTGACACCTCCACCCACTGGCTTCTGACAGTGAGTGGGCTTTGTAGGGTGACCCTGAGATCCAGCGCACGGAGGTGCCCTCGGGTCACCCAGCTGGGAGGCTGCACGGAAGAGCGGGATATAGGCCAGGCCGGTGCTCACACGTGAGCCGGCTCCTCCCCTCCTGCTGCTCCGGGGGCAGTTCCTCCAACCCCGGAGACTGGCCGGGAAAGCAAGAGGCTGCAGCTTAGACACACTTTGCTGCCTCAAACCCCTCTCCATTGTGCCTACTTACAAATGCATCCCAACGCCTGGGGAGAAGAGCCCTGGGCTTATTCTGTAGCTGAACTCCATGTAGAGAGACCACTCAGGCCACAGCCAACCCTGACCCCACCCCCCAAGGCCACAGGAGCTGCCACCTCAGGTCTGAAAATGGCAACGCAGAGGACACTTGGCTTCAGAGAAAGACCTCGGAGAACCCAGAAAAAGGCGAGGCAGGGAGGGGAAAGGAACAGGAATAGAAAGCTGGCGTTCATCTCTCCCAGGAACCTTGTCGATTCTTTATCTTGAACTTAAAAAAAAATCAATTTTTCATACACTCATAATTCCAAGATGCTGAAAATTTCCTCCTGTGATGAGACGCATTCAGAACAAAAACGTGTGGCCTGGTTTGTCTTTCCCTGAAATCAAAGGCACTGTTCTAAAGAGACTGCGTTCAGCACACAAAGGTAGCAGATGTTTGCCAGGATTAGAGCCGCACACGCATTCGCACGTTCCCTCTCGGGAGCACTTCGGTGTTGGAAAAGCGAAATAATTTTGTGTCATTCTGCGACGCACAGAAGCTTCCGGAGTCACAGGTCAGGCGGGGTGTGGCCGAAGGTGAGCTCCATGGGCCTTCCGTGCACTGGACTGCTCTGCAGAGTAAGACTGGGCCACACACAGGGTGTGGAGGAGAAGCGAAGCCACCCAGTCTCCCTGAGCGCCTAGTGTGGGCCTGGTGTGATGTGAGGCCCTACGGGTGAGGAGGCAGGGCCTTCGGGCTGCTGCCTTCTGAATTCCCGCCCTCAAAGTGTTTCTAGTCTAGTTCCCAGACTCTCAGCCATAGGACGCTGAGTCTAAAGCTCAACTCGACTTAACTTTGCAAACATATTTCCCTTCTCTCCTTCCCTCCTCTTTCCTTCCTGTGCTGCAGATCTGACACACTCCCCGATTCCTTCCTTTTCCTCATCCCAGGACAACAACCAGTCACAGAACCCTGCCTAGTCCCTCTCGAAAGGTGGAACTCAAACTCCCTCACCCATCAGAAACACACTTGTCACACCTCCCACTCTTCGGGACACGCTGCTCATGGGTCATGCTGGAAGCTACTGGAGGTTGGGTTAAGCTTTTTACTGTCCCAGTAGTTCGCACAGGGCCTGGGGTTTATTAGTTTCCTGGAATGAATGAAAATGTAAAGGATATAAATGACAGAATCTTCCTTAACCCTATCCCACCATGCCCTCAGACCACCCTGTCTCTGTTGGTACAGGCCTCATTTTTTTCTTCTAACATGACAACTCATTTATTCTTTAAGCTTGCTCCCATGTTAACTCCTCCAGGAAGTCTTCCCTGATACCCTCAGCTGGGCAGCTTATTTGCTTCTTCCTCTGTGCTTCTACAGCATCCTGGGCTTGTGCACTTCAGAACAAAATATTCCAGTGACAGGGATACTGGGTTAGCTCAGTATGTTTGCTTATCTTGCAACCACAAAGTCCAGGGATCATGTCCCAACCCTGTCCTATGCAAACCCGTTTGCTGAACTGTGGAGCAGCTGCTAATCACTGCCACGGTGGTGAAGGTTCTCACCTCCCATGCGGACGTCCCCTGGTTCAGTTCCCATTCCACGCAGCCGCAGAGCCACCTGTGTGGAATGAAACCATGTTAGAACTAATGATGTGCAACTATGGAGATTGCTCTGGGCCCTCCTCTCTTCTCTCTTTCTCTCTTTCCCTTTCTCTCAAACAATAAAGTAAATCTTTAGGAAAAAAAATATTCCAGTGACGGTATGTATCTGATTCCTTGTTCGTCTCTGCTAGGGGTAGCGAGTAGATTTGATGTCACAGTTCTGTTCTGCCCGAAGCTGCTGCCTGCAGCAGCGTGGAGCTGGCTATGAGGACGCCTTTTCCTCATGATCGTCAGCCTGCTGGCCAGTGTGGTTTCCGGAACATGAAGTCTGGTCCGTGCAGGGAAGCTAAAGCTTACGGATCCCGCGGCCTGCGTGGGGCCAGTGCTTGAAGCTTTCCCTTAGCTTCTGTTCTGTCCCCTGTGCTAGGTGGTTGATAACAGAGGAAGTTCTCTGGATTCACAGCTGACTTCATGATAGGCACAAGGCACTACACTCTGGCAGTTCTGGGTGTAGACTTTGGGTTTAGGAAGTTTGGGTTGGAATTCCCGCTCCATCACCTCTAGCAGTACAATCTGAAGCAAGTTACTCGGCTTCTCCGAGCGCACGTTTCCTGAAAAGGGTGACTTTTCATGCGAAAAGGAGCCTTTGTAGAGGCCCTAGTATGTGCCAGGTGCAGTGTAAGAATTTCATGTTATCTCATCTTCACAGCCAAGGGGTAGGTGCCATTGTTGCCCGCAAGGTACAGATGAAACCAGGGCTCCGAGCACTCGGGTGATGTGTCTAAAGTCACCCCCTGGAAAGGCTCTGAGTCTAAATGGAAGCCCAGACAGCCTGGCTTCACATCCAATACCCTTAGCCACGACATTCATTAATCATCTCTGACCGAGTTTTTATAAGAATTATACAAGTTAAGCTTTTAAACAGGGCCCTACCTGCTCCAGAAATGACAGCTTTAAAAAACACTTTCAGAAAACTATTGGAGTATGCAAAACAGGAGGCTTTACATTCCAGGAAAAAATAATTGACCACATCAAGGAAGGAAAAAAGAAGGACTCATAAAGAATATGAAAATTGGCTGATTCCAAATGGAGGTGGCTTTGCAAGGTCTTGAAGACAGGAGATTGGGACTTAAGAATTTTGAAGACCTCATAGTAGAAGGAATAGAAAGACGTTCTTAGAGATCCAAGGACTCAAAATAGACGGATACAAGAGATGTAAGACAAATCAGCATGCAGAATGTGAGGATGGGGGGCAGCCGCAGTTCTTGCCTTTGGAAACTTGGACTCAGATGCAGAAATTCATCTGGATGCTGTGTTTTAATTCTGCGCCTGGAGCTTTGCCTTCAGCTGCTCTTCTGCAATTTCACGGTGACCAAGAAACATATTTTCTTATTATTTTTAGCTGTTCCCTAATACAGGTTATATCATTTCATTCAGTAAAATGGGGATGAGCAGACCCACAGTGGTGACTGGTCTTGTGCAGGTCCCACGAGTGGTCTTGTGGGATTCCTACCGAGTTCTCCCAGACACAACTTCTGCCTGGTGTGCGAATTCACCCCACCAGAGCAGACCAGGGACTGACACGGACCCCTGCACCTGTCTCACTGTGAATCTTCTGTGGCTTGAGGCCAGGGCCACACCAGGGGCCTTTCTAGGCCCCTGCCCTTTCTCCAGCACTTCCTTCTGGCAATACCAGCGTGAGACTGTGAGTCTCCACTCGAGGGTCCCTGCCAAGTGGCACTACAGAGCAGTGACCACGCTTCCGAGGCCATGCCTGGCCCCAGAGCCTTCCTGCTTGGACCTGTCTTTTTAGGGAAGTCTCTCAGATCCTTGTTCAGAAAACCAAGGGCGAGGGAGTCTTCCTCTTTCGAGACAGCCTTCCCTATTGGCCCAAAGGCCAAGACAAATGGAAAGGTTGTGGCAGAAAGGGCCCTGACATGTCACACGCTGGGTCCTGGCCTCACTTTTTTTTTTAGCAAAGGAACTTTTTCCCATGGTTAGGGGAGAAGTCAGACTTTCCTGTTCCTCTTGGGTTGGGCATGAAGCAATCTTCAGCCCTGATGTTGACACCAGGTTAAACCCAGACCTTTTCTCTGGGCTCCTTTGTCTTCTGAGCTCTGGCCTTTCTGTTAAGAAAATAGCCAACTGACTGGGAGTTCCAAGCAGCATGAGCTGTGCATGGCCTTGGAGGGGAGGGAGAGAGGAGAGCAAGGAGTCCAGGCGGGAGCCTAGAGCCTGGGGGGGTACATTTGACTTAGCCCCCAGTTCCACGGCACAGTGGCTGGAAAGCCTTGGACAAGTTACTTAATCTTTCTGAGTCTCGGTCTCCCCACCAGGAAAGTAAACAAACCATACTAGAAGCAAAGAGGAGTTGTTTAATGAGAAAAATCTGTGTAGAGACCTTGGGTAGGTCTAGGCTTATAGTAAACCCTCAATAGGCATTAGTTATTCTCAAGGGGATTGAAACTTGCACCTGAATCTCTACTTTGAACAATCACCTGAACGCACAGTATTTGTGAGCAAGGGTTATGCACCTAGAGAGGGGGCTCTGGATTCAATGAGAACTGGGTTTGAATCCCAGTTCTCTCACTTACCAGGAAGCAGTGGTGAGCTTGGAAAAGTAAATTCACTTCTTTGAGCTTGAGTTCTCATTTCCTGCTTTCCTTGCACGGTTCGTGACGGGAGGTAGGGGGATGAACTGAAATAATGGGTGTAAGTGCCAGGCACGTGGCGATGTGCAATGATTGTGCTCGTTATTACTCAGGAATCAGGTCAAGGCCATTCAGCGGATGGCCTGAACCTTTTGCGGCTCTGACCACCATCCAATATGTGAAGGTGGGTCAGTCCTCTGGCCTCACATGCTTAGTGGAGAAAATCTAATGGAAACATGAAGGGGAAAATGGCTTTCTTGGTTTGATCATTCACTTTTACTTTACTCCCAGTGCCTGGCACCCTGCCTGGCTTGTTTTATTTGCATATTTGTCGAATTAAAGAAAGCTTTGTTAATGTCAACAGAGTTTTGCACAGACAGGGCCGGCTCCAGGGCCAGGGCCCTATGCTTCGTAGGGCCGGTGCTGGGTTTAACGCTCTGCTGTTGCTGTCTTGAAACTCTTGGTGCTTTATGAAATGAAGCCTTTCATCTCTGTTCTGTGCTGGGCCCCACAGATGATGTGGTGGGTCTTCTGCACAGGCACACAGACTTAGAAGAAAAGCCAAGCTCCTTGTGTTGACTTGCCAGCTGTTCGCTGATCTGCTGTCTGGCTTAGCTCTGGGCCACTCTTCACCTTGCTTCCTGAACTCCAGTCACCCAGGTTATTCGTTTAACCCTTTTAGTGCGATGGGCTGATATATCGGCTTTTGCATCTCGGGCAAAAAGTGCAGCGGGCCAATATATGGGCTCATTAGACCATTAAATTACCCTTCGCGTTTCTCACTAGTACCGATGGCAGAAGGTAGCACTAACAGGGTTAATAAGCCAAACCCTCATCCCTCTCCAGCTCCTTCTATGGTTGGCTCCTGTCATCTTTTCTTCCTTGGCTCCTAAGTTGCCTTCCCAGAGAGGCCCGTCCCGACCACCTTCCCAGTCACTTTCCATCTTATTAGCTTGATTTATACTCTTCATAGCCCCGATGCTTCTTCTGAAATTAGCTTATTTACTTACTCATTGACTTGTTTATTTTCTGTTTCTTCCAATAGACTAAACTTGATGAAGGCAGCAGTCTTCCTGTCTTATTCCTTACCCTGTTCGCAAAGCTTTGCACAACTCTAGGTATACAGTTGGCGCTCAATAAGTGAATATTGGCTGAAGAATGAATGGAATTGGCAGTGTTGGGTTTTTGTCTCAAAAGGCTGATCTCCTGGCATTCCCTTGGGAAAGCGAGAGCTGAGTTGGCACCATACCCTCTGGGTGGAGATGAGAATGGCTATGTAGGTTCATAGCCCCTGCAGCTGAGTAAGGTGGCCACCATAACCATATTCTCCTGGCCACAGAGGCTGGTTTCCTGGGCCAGGTCCCTTCAGCAGGAGTCCATTCTGTACATGGGGACTCAGAAAAGTCTGAACAGCTGGTGTGAACCAGCAGAAAGAAACCAGGGATTAATAGCCATGAGAGGGAAGCCAGGATGGCTCAGTGGGTTAAGCGCTCACTTTGCAGCCCCGGGGACCGAGGATCGAATCCCGGCCCTGGCCCGTGTGGACCCATATGCTGGATTGGGGAGTGCCCCCAGTTCAGGTCTCACCAGGGCGAGACCCCGGCCCAGTTTCTGCCCTGTGCAGCCCCGCCCACCTGTGGAATGAAACTATGTGGAAAAACCAATGATGTGTAACTATGGAGACTGTTCTGGGCCCTCCCCCTTCTCTCTGTCTTGGACTGTATCTCCCTCTCTCTGTCAAAAACAATAAATAAATCTTTAAAAAAATAGCCATGAGAACATGGGATTAGAGGCCCGTGTTACAGATAAGAATATTGAGGCCCAGAGAAAGAAATTTATCTGTAATGATAATAATAGCAAAAGCAAAAACAAAACCAAAGCAAAGCAAACCACCCGACCCACTAACCAACCAAACAGATAAAACCTCAGTGAGAGGCAATAGAGCATTCAGCATTATGATATTAAATAAGTGACTACTGTATTTAGAAGGTGCTTAGGAAAATGCTTTATAAATTAAAGATTAATCTATTGAGCTCTTTTGCTACTCCAGGAAATGTGTAAGCCCCTTTACTTGTATCATGTCATTTCATTCTCCCAGCAACCTGTAATGATTTATTCCCATTTTACAGATGAGGCGGTGAAGGCCCACGCTAGAGACTGGCAGAGCTGGGATGTGAGCCGGGGTCTTAGCTACAACCCTGAACCGCGGTTATAGGCATAGCTGGCCTGGCATCTCTGTGCTCTTTCCCAGTACCCGGCAGGGGACTGGCCTGAGTGGGAAATGCCTCTGATTCACCTTTGCTCTGCTGGGAAGCCGCCTTACTCATTGGCTCATTCATGCTGCAAGCATCCTCTGCCATCTCCCCTGTGCAGGGTGCCATGCTGGGCACCGCAGACTGACAAGGGAGGTAAGGTCTTCTGTGTATTAGTCTGGAGAGCCAGCGGGCACAGGCTTGCTGAGTTTGCTGCTCACTCCTGATGTGCCTGAAAGTCCCCGAACCCCCTGGGCCCGCTGCGCTGTGGGTCAGGGAGAAAGCCCTCACAGGGGCCATGCCTGGAAGACCCCAAGAACCTTCAGCAATGATTCCAGATTCATAGCTCCTCCTGCGGCTGGCTTTGTCTTTCTGGAGCCCCTGGGCCTGCTTTGCTCCCTATACCCTGTTGCGAGCACCTCTCAGCAAGCCCAGTGGGGTTCAATGTGGGTGTTCCCTCTGCAGTCCAGGGCAGAGGTGCCCGACCCTATGACAGTTACTGACCTCATTTATCCATGCATTCATGCATTCATGCATTTGGACATTCATTCCACAAATATTTCTTGAATTTCTATTGTGAGCCAGGCATCGTGCTGGGCTCGGAGGACACAGCTGAAAGTAAAGCGGTCATGGTCACACCTTATGGAACCCACATTCTAGAGGGCTACGTAAACTGAGTAAAGCAGAGAGAAAAATCATGACACATCTTAAAAGGTGCATGGAGGGAAAGAACACGGCTCTATCGGGTGGTTCTGGAGCTGACTCATGTCAGCTCGTGAGCTCCAACTGCTAAATGTTCCGTTTTGTGAGCTGGTTGTTACACACAGCCATTATGAAAAATGGAATTACATAAAGTTACAATAGAATAAATTATATTAAAATAAAAAGAAAAACCAGATGGATCACCTCTGAATGATTTAACTGCTGTCTATACTCTTCAAGTTGTTTACTTCTGTGGTAACCATGGAGATACTCTATAAACAATGTGTCACTGCTTCTTTCCCCAATCCACACTCAGTGACCTCACGCTGGTAGCTTGACATTGACTCTGGTGGGGGCTTTTCTCCATCGAAACTGGCCAACATGAGACAAGTCAGGGCTCTAATTTTTCATGGAGAGCTGGTTGTCAAACATTTAGCAGCACACCACTGGGGTATGAGAGGTATGACCAGGGCAGTGGGACCAGGTAGGAGCCTCTCTAATGAGAGATTCTTGTGCTGAGACCTTGAAGGATGAGAAGGCGTGGACCACGTGACCATGCACATGGAGTTTCTGCAGAAGGAAGAGCAAAGGCGGAGGCTTGAGGGGTGGCTGTTTCTGGGATGGAGAGGAGACGCATATGGCTGTTGGTGAGTATGCGCAGTTACAGTCTGATGAGTGAGCGGGAGAGAGGAGGGAGAGGAGGTTGGAAAAGGAAACAAGTGTCCTTGGGACCATGGGAGGGAAAACTCCCATTTTATTTGAAGTGCAGGGGAAGCCTTAGGAGGGCGTGGCAGGTGCCTGGATGTGTCCACTCAGATCCCAGGACAGTCCTGCCTGATTCCCACTGTGAGGGTGCTCATTCCGCCCCAGGGATTTTTGCAGAACTACAGGGGCAGGTGGCAGAAAATAAACTCTCGTGGGGGTCACCTTCAACCAGAGGAAATGAAAGGATAAAGGCTCCAGCCTCCTGTTGTCCAGAGGGGACATTCTGGAAGGTCGTCTGCACACTTCTCAGAGGTCCTGGGCACTTAGGCCTCATTGTCTACCTACTGCAGTGACCTTGGTAACGGTCCCTTCGGTCACGTTCCCCTTTTCCTGCCTCCCTCTTCCTTCTGCCTTACTCTCTTGCTCCTGGGATGACCTCCCAAATCAGCTACCTGCATCAAAGTTCTTGTCCTGAGATCTGCTTTCAGGGCACCCGAAACTCACACAAGGGTTTACGTGGGTGTGATGTGAACACAAAGGGCACAGAATGGGCAGGTTGGGAATGGGTTGGAGGAGCCACTTTTGCCCCCTTGTCTTCCTCTCACTATGCTGGGGCCCTGGGTTCTTCTGTTAGGGCCCCCCGATCCCTGCTTCTGGGATCAGTCCTCATCAGGGACAGCCTAGTCCCTGTTCTGAGGCCTGAACATGTTGGCCAGGAGGCAAATCAAACCCAGTGTCATGACGTGGGGACACTCGGGAGGCCTCGCTGTATTTGTCCAGACACCCAGTGCCCACCCCTCCTTGGTGGCCTGAGGTCACCTCCTGACACCCAGCACCCTAGCTCCCCTGCTGGCTCCTGTCCCCTCCCGAGGTTGTCCTCATCCTGTCCTCTCGCCTGGTTCTGCCTAAGTCTGCTGCCTGGGTCAATGACCCGGTGATCTCTCTGAGAGTCCACACAGGGCGGCATGCCTGGCTCCCAGCACTGACCGTGTACATGAGCAGAGGGGCCACACAGACCTGTAGCACCCTCAGGGCTCCTGCCTTAGGGAGCTAGCCCCATCCTACTGGCCCAGCCTGGGTCAAATAGGACATCCAGCATAATTTCTTCCTCGGTTTCCCCAGTTCAGTTTGAGTTATCAGCAGCATGCCACTCACTCAGCAAGATGGGCTTCAAGCCACGCTTCTAGTTCCACGAGGGGGCCGGCACTGACCCTTCACTGAGGGCAGCTGGTTATGGGTGTTAGAGGTGTCTTGTGGGTGCACAGTAGCCACCATGTACCCCTGCTTAGACCCCCCAAAGGTACCTCCTTCTAATGCCCTTCCACTTTGCACCCCCCAGTGCAGGCCCTCCTGCAGGATACAAGTTGGCCAGGGCAGGGGACCCACTCCTTGCAGGACATTCTTCAGGGCTCCATGCCTGGGAAAGCAGCCCATTCTCCTTCCCTCTCCCCTGGGGGCCTGGCTCCCCACCACCTCCTCCGCCATCAGCCCCTCCTGCAGCTCCCTCTGAAGCTCTCGAGAACATCTGACTCATCCTCTGACTCAGGTGGAGTCTATTTCTGTTCCCACGTCCTGCTCCCCCCTGGGCTGGCAACACGCAGCTGTCACCTCTGGCTTAGTGTTGGGAAGAGAAAACTGGGTTCCTGTATGTGCTTGTGTGTGTGAGCGTACATGTGCCTGTGGGGCGGGGATCACCTCCCCACGGAGCTGGGGAGGGTGCTTCTCTATCCGTTCTCCACATATGTCCCCCAAGCCCCTCAAGAGCAGACAAGTATCCCCAGGCCCCATGGGAGGCCTGTGGACTGAGGAGCCACGAGAAACCTCACCCCGATCTTTACAAGATGACCGTATTATCAAAGGTGCTTTTTAGCAAAGGAAGTTCAAGTTGATGACTATCCACCAACCTCTGAATCTCAGAAAGTCCATACGGCTGGAACCTAGGGGCTGAAGGCAACCATCTCTTTGATACTTTGGGCCTAGAAGAGATGCAGATTGGTTCAGAACTATGTCCAGAATTACCCAGCAAGCAAGTGGCCAAACGCGATTTGGATCATAACAAATTCATGCCTTCAGCTTACGTCAGAGTTTTCTGTTCTCTTTCCTTGTTGCTCCCCAGGCAGGATACCCCCGCCTTCCCACCCAATTCTGCTGGCCTGCATTCTCCAGTATGGTGGCCACCAGCCACATGTGGCTATTGAGCACTAGAAACATGGCGAGTCTGAATTGAGAGGTGCTGTTAAGTGCGAAATGCCCCAGATTTCAAGGATCTAGTATTAGAAAAGAAGAGGAAAGGGGGGAATTCCTCATTAATAATTTTTTAATATTGATTGCAGGTTGAAATGGTAATATTTTGGATACATTGGATTAAATACAACATTATTAAAATTAATTTCACCCATTTAAAAAAATTTTTTTAAATGTGCCTACTAGAAAATGTCACATTTCATATATGATTTAAATATGTAATGGCTCATGTTTGTGGCTCCTGTGGAGATGTTTCTATTGGTGTGGACCACCTTGGGCCAAAACGGGCCCCGCGTCTATTTATGTAAATAAAGTTTTATTGAAACAGAACCAAGCTCCTTCATTTACATAGTATCTGTGGATGATTTTGCTTTACAATAGCGGAGTCTAGACTTTGTTCCAGAGACACTTTGACCTGCAAAACCTAAAATATTGTGGATTTTTACATTAGCCTAGTAGTTCCCAACCTTTTCTCACTTGGGTACCCCTTTTAAGCCCATTTCTATAAATTGTACCCCTTGTTGTTTTTTTTTTAAAGCTATTTTTTTTAAAGCTTATTTTAGTGCATTCTTTTTTTTTTTAAATATTTTTTTTATTGTTTTTGACAGAGAGAGAGAGAGAGATACAGAGACAGAGAGAGAACTGAACTGGGGGAGCTCCCAGCTCAGCATATGGTTCCGCACGGGCCGGGGCCGGGATTTGATCCTCGGTCCCCGGTTCTGCAAAGTGAGCGCTTAACCCACTGAGCCATCCCGGCTTCCCTAAACAGCTATTTTTAAATACTGACACTTTTGTTCAGTGCCTATCTTAATGTAAAATAGTAGAAATGAGGTCATATGTTAGGAAAGAAAAATGACTACACTCAAAGTACACACCACAGATTTAATTTTACAATATTTGTAGCACAGTTAAATATTGTTACTGACTGTGTTTTCTGTGCCCCTGAACAGCCCAGCATGTACCCTGGGGGTACACGTACCACTGCTTGGGGACCAATGCACTAGACCATTAATTTCGTGAGAGCTGGGATCATGGGTTTGACACAGAGCAAGTGAATGAATGAATGGATGAATGAGGTGGTTAATTTTGGAGGGTGTGTTTGCTGGAACTGGAGGCAGAGGGAATAGTATATGCCGAGGCATTGGGCCAAGATGGGACCCAGGCGATGGGGTGTTTGGGGGGCCCTTTATAAAATGTGCTGACTCTTCCTCTAGACGCTTACACCCGTTTTCCCCTTGTTCCCTTGCTTGAGGTTTTCTTTCTCAGGCAAACTCCATTCCACCTCCACAAACCCCAAGTCCTTGATGAGCTCCGAAATCTTCAGTGGCCCTAGGATGAAGTCCCCCCTTCTCAGAACATCCTTGCAGGCCTGCCCTGTCCCCGCCCTGTCCTCAACCCTGGGGATCCACTGTCTCCTCTCCCCCATGGCGCTGCAGGGCTGTTCCTCCACGGACCCCGCCCGGTCTGGTCTTCATGCCTTTCTTCCTACTCCTCTCTGCCTGGAAACCTCTCCACGATTTCTGCAGGTCTGGCATCCACCCGTTGAGGCTCAGCTCCAATATTTCTTCCTTGAGACACCATGTGGCATTTTGCCAGTTTTAGTGTTTCTTCGCAATACTTATTACTGTACAATAAACGATAGTTGGTAGTTGGTTCCCAGAGCACTCTGTATCTTTTTTTTTTTAATCACTGTAACTCTAATAATTTACAACAGAAAATCTCACTTTTTACCTAGTACTTACTACACACATCTTGCTAAGCTTTCTCCCTGTGTGTCCTTTGCAGTTTTTGCAACTCCATGAAACCCGTGTTACTTTACCAATGAGGAAACTGAGACTCAGAGATGTGATGTATTAATAGTATAGTGAGTGGGGATCCTGAAGTTCAAATTCAGGTTGGTTGGACTCCAGAGAGCCCAGTCTTAACCTGAGCTCAGTGCTTTGTCCTGAGGCTGCTTCCTACCCACCCATGCCTGGAGCCTCCGCGTTCCTCACCAGGTCTTGAATCAGTTCTGACTGGAAACAGCTTAGTCCTGCTCCGAGTCCTGCATGTGTTAGCTGAGACATAAGTCAAGCCCAGCACCATAGTGTGGGGACACTAGGAGGTCTTGGTTCACAGAGTCCCCATCCTTGAGGGTCCAGGGCATCAAGTTAAGTATAAATTCACTCTGCTCATTTTTGGTCTTGACATAAAGGTCACCTTCCCAGGGACATCTTTCATGATTGCCCAGATGGATCAGAGCTTTTCCTGGCAGAACTCTTATCACATTAAAATTTTTTATTTTTGTAATGACTCTTTTATCATTGGTTTCCCCTTCTTGTTGTATTTCTGGCCTTTCTCAGGGCCTGGCACATATTAATTAGGTGCCCAGTGGATATTTGAACGAATGAATGAAACTGCCTGTTCTCCTCACCTGGGGGTATCAGCCTCCCTAGTTTGCAAATCCACAGGGAACCCAAAAGCGTGTGAATTCCTGTCCCCTTCCCTCCCCTCCCCAAGTGACTTAGTGTTGAAGATACTGGTGTGTGTTGAAAGGAGACAGACTATGAGAGATTGATAGGAGGCCGGTACTGTCTGCTTGTGAGCAGACCTCGAGACAGCCCCTTTGCAGGCCTCACCCAAGGAATCCCACCCCACCATGTGCTCTCTGGGGGCACCGCCTGGGGCTGATGACCCTGCTGGGCGAGAGGGGCTGGATAGGTCCCATGTCCCACAGGCAGGCTGTGGCCTGGGCAGTGAGCCAGGCCTGCTCCCCACCCTGCCCCTGCCCCTGAGGAGTGCAGGGGAGCAAGTGATCAATCACAGGACAGCTCAGAGCAGGGTGATCTCCAGTCCAGCCAGAGGGCTTCCCCCCTGCCTTTCTTCTGCTGCCTCAGTGGGCGTGGCTCGAGAATTAGAGTTTTCACCTGGTTCAGAGGAGGCTCTAGACCGGGGATTCCCAACCCCGTGCCCGCGGGCACCATGGCGCCTGCGGCCCGATTTGTGTGCACCCACCATGATTTGACTGCATCAGAAGTTTTTCATAAGCACCAAGTAAAACTATCATTTATTTTTATACATTTGTTAGAATTTTAAAATATTGTTTGAGAATCTACACAGGTTTATTATATTCGTGGGTATGTTTGCGATAGCGTACGTATAAGTTTTTCCCTAGCTTTCGCCTTTGTACACGTCGCGTCTTGTTTAGCCGCTGCACTCTTTAAACTCTCCTCCACCCAACCGGGAGACGCCAAGTTGCCGTTTGGATTGCGGTTGCTGGACTGATCGGGTCGTGACGGTTAGCTAGGATTACAGTGTTCTGATATATTCGATTTTAAATGAACTAAAAGTGAGGTAGGTAATCTATTATTATGGTGGCAATTTGATATGATATTGTAGTTCTATAACTATTTTTATTTTTATTTTTTTAGTCCTAAAATGAGTGGACCAAATAAGAGAAAATGAACCTATAATTCTAACACAGACTGGGAGGAATCATATTGTTTCATTAATTTAAAAGGTAAATGCGTTTGCCTGTTGTGTGGCAGTAGTATTGCAGTGCCGAAAAAACAATGTTGAACGTCACTTTCAGACAAGTCATACCACTTTTGATACGAATTATCTACTTAAATCTGAAGTAAGAAAGAAAAAAATAAATCAACTTAAATTCAGTTGAACTACTCAACAGACTGTTTTCACTAGACATGTGGAAAAATCTAAAAAGGCAACCATTGCTTCTTTCAAAATTTCTCACATGCTTGCAAAGAAGAAAAAACCTTTCCAGGATGGTGAATTGTTCAAAGAAGCATTTCTGACTGCTGCCGACTGTTTGTTTGAGGAATATTCTAACAAGCATGAGATTATGTCGGCGATACAAGACCTACAGTTGTCAAATAACACAGTCACAAGAAGAATACACACAATTTCAAAAGACTTGCAAACTCAGTTAAAGACTGACTTGGAAATATGTGACTGCTCCTCTCTGCAATTTGACGAGTCAACAGATATATCAGACACCCCACAGTTGGCAGTTATGGTGAGAACGGTATTTAGTAACTTCACAGTAAAAGAGGAGCTGTTGCAAATATTACCAATGAAAG